>JAUTBZ010140895.1:0-12819 GCA_032361785.1 Lepetodrilus galriftensis | reverse complement strand
ATACATATAGCTTGGAGTTGGCTTCATTGTTAATGCATTAATATGAAATACTTTTTATGCTGTTGGTCATGTAAGCAAACTCGATTAATTTGTTGGTCAGCTGAATTTAGACGACTTGACCAGTGTACACTAAATGGCGCTTTGCAGGCGATCACAAACGCAGCCAGTGCTACGAGTGAAATAATCTTGGAAGTGAATCTAACTAAAATCCGAATCTAATATCTGTGTAGATCTTTCAGCTCATGCCAATTTTCAAATATGAATAAATAAAATCAAGAAAGCCATTCAATAGAATTACATAAGTTTATTTTAAAACATTTGTGATTTCATTATTGACGTACAACTATTTAAAGATCCTTTATATAATCCATCTCAAAGAGGGAAATTCCAATATTTATTCCAGTTTGCAAAATAAGAAACTAGATATGAAACATCAATGAGCAAATGGAATTTTCTTCCAGAATAGTCTACAATAATTAAAACTAATCTAAATAGGAACATATCTTGTTAATACCTAGCTGTAGTAAATGTACAATAATGTAGGATCTGAATCGCTAGTTTGAGTAAGTCATGAAGCTGGTTTTGGTCAAGACTGCGACAATAAATTGGTATTATCATGAATATTCAGCAGTGTTTAACTTTGTGAATGAAAACATACACAGTGTACACCACTAGAAAATAAGTGAAAACCTATAATATTATTTAAAGACATAGTATCACAGCTAAATCTATCAAATTGCATCCAATATTCAGCTCGCAAATTTTGAAAAACTTCAAATATTCCAAGCACAATTGTAAAAGTTTATTTGCATGCAATAGAATTTTCATTCACAAACATTAATTTTGGTAATTTGAAATATAATATATGTTGAAACCTTGTGCAACAAAATTCGCCAGGTACTATGAAGAATGGCTTACAAAACAATGCAATCTGTGATACAATATCTTTAACAAAATTAAACATATTGAACAGACAATAGTCTACTATTAAAGACCTGGGCCCCTATTCTCGAAACTTCTCAAGATTTTCTTAGCTTAAGATCGTGACTAGCCCATGCCATAGGTATCCTTAAGATAAAGTTAAGAACGTTCTTAGGCTAAGAAGATCGTAAGAACGTTTCGAGAATAGGCCCCCTGGGCCTGTATTCTCGAAACTTCTTAGCTAAGAACTTCTTAGTGAGAATAGATTAACATAAAATTAACATAAGCAAAAACCCAGTTTGGCAAATTCTTAGTTTCTTATGACTTACAAAGTTTCGAGAATATGGGCCCAGGCCCCAACATTATGAAACTACAAATTTTGTGTGAGAATGTATTTCCAAAACTGAGTTGAGCACAAAATCGACCTAAAAAATGTTCCATAACTTTGGGGACAACTAAGCGTTGAGAAAATTTTGATTATGCTTCTAAACTCAACGCTTCACACAAGCTTGTCGTATTAATCTGTCCATAAATATAAAACAACTCTCCCTACCCTAGCCCTCCCTGCCAGATTAGGCACAAACACTGCTCTTTAGGGCATCTCTCGTTGCCTACACCATGGAGAGCGTTAATGTGACATAAGATTTAATCTGAAGATATACTATAAAGATAAACAGAAAATGTACTGCGAGTCCATCGTGTGCACAACTGATCAATCAACATTTCCGGTGCCCAGTAGTGGCTTCAGCTGCACCAAAGTTGTTAATTCTTTATAAAATATATATAATTGTAAGACTAGGAGAATGAACAGATTCAAAAATAAACAGCAACAGTAAACTGTACATAAAGTGAAAGTTATTTTTCTATTATGACAGGTTCCTAGGCCACTGCATCTATTTGTCAACCTCAGTTTCAGCACAATTGTCTTCATTCTTACCAAGTCTGAAAAACAAAATAATATATAATCTTTAGATATCAACAAAACAAATATCATAAATATAAGTGCAAGAAACAGTAGTGAATGAATATGGAGTTTAACGTCGCTGTGGGAATCTTTCACCCATTTGCAACGCAAGAAACAGGATGTGCTCAAGATAAAATATGCACAAAACTCAAATTAATACGTGAAGATAAAAACATTTCTGAAAAATTTAAATAACTAAAAATGGGCAAATAGCAAGAATAGTAATGGTTTGCCAACAGAAATGGCACGATAATGAACAAGCAGGCCTACCAATGAAAACAGACATCAGAAATTATAAAACCTTCACGACTGGTGTACACTCTTAGAATCTGAAGAAGTCTACGTAGATTGTGTAACTGATAAAGTAAATTCTGCATCATTCACTAGAGATCAGCAGATTGCATGACCAGCTATCTGTACATGTAGCTTCTGCAAACATGTAGCAACTGCAAATATGTATATGATGTTGCAGTTGCTATGTGTTGTGAAGCTGATCTGTGTTCATCTGTCCTATGATGAACAATACAGATTCACAAACTCCATGTAGAATTCTTCAGGTTCTAGTGTAATGTTTTACTCATTTTGATGTCAGTTTAGTGAGGTTTTGATAAACATTGACTGTATGAAGGTATGCTAATGCTAGAATAATGGATCAAATCTAAGCAGTGCTATTTTTTTCTCTATATCGGATTTAGCCCCAATAGTACTGAACTGCAATATTTTTTATTTACAAATTATATTTTTTTGTTAATTGAGCTTTAGAGCCGCTTTTAAGATTCTTTCACTTATATCACAGTTTAGAATGTACAACTAACCATTCACAACATATTGCAACCATAGTCCTTCGAATACACCAAGGAACTTACATATATGCAGAATTAAGCGGTGTGTCTGTCTCTCACTCACTCAGTTGCATGGTTACTCTCCCTGGAGTGTGATCTTGATTTCCTCTTCTTCTCCGCGCTCTTACTCCTCCTGTTCCTGTTCCTGGAGGAAGAACGCGAGCGCGTCCTCCTCTTGTGCTTCCTCCTCGACCTGCTCCGGGACCTCGACCGCCGTGACCGGCTGTGAGACCTCGACCTCCGCCCGCGAGAACGCGACCGTCTCGACTTGCTATGAGAACGCCTGGACCTGGATCTAGAACGGTGCTTCCTGAAAGTTAAAAAAAAAAGATCTACACATCCAATAACATTTTTACGCTTTAGACCGCCATCTTGAATTTCTGAAATTTATAAGATTACAGAAACTACACATTTGACCTTTCATAATTTACAGCAAACATTTGAGTGTGAATGTTAAGGATAGAATATATTGAATGTGGTGCGATGTCCAGGTATTTCTTTTTAGCAGTCAGCGATTTTTATATATTTAAAAAAAAAATCTTTTCTTTTTTTTGGAGCCCCTTTCAAATTATTTCACTTGTTGTTTCAGAATGTTGCAATAGCCGATAGTTCATGAACTTGTAGCAGTTTGCAATTTCTAAAATTAATGCTTCTGCGCGATGTATTTAAGGATTGACTGGAATATCTTTTGCGTTCATCGAGGTATGAATGTAAAAACCGATGTGCAAACTGTATGAATCCGCAAAGCAGTTCAAAGTTTGCACATCAGTTTTTAAGTTTATACCTCGATGAACGCAAAAGATATTCCAGTCAATCTGTATAAATAAATAACATAACAAATTGGTGGGCAATTATTTGATTCAATAGTGTGACATAATGCATCAATGATTTTACATTTTTAGTCTACATTTTAGAAGCAGCGTATTGATATTTTGCCAACGTCAAGTGTAGATGACGTTATATATAATGCCACCTAAGATAATTTCGTCCATCATAGTATGAACGCAATGTTTTGTGGTCACGTGGACCAATCAGATTGCCGGTTTCACTGGATATTTATTTATCTTGTTAAAACTAAATCTGACTGTGACCTGGAGTGCCTTGAACGAGACCTCGAGCGTGAGCGTGACCTCCTGGATCTCTTCTTTGACCTGCGGTCCTTGGATCTGGATCGTGACCTGCAAAGCAGAATTGACAAATTAATAATAATGTAATGTAATTTCTTCTGAATGGGATTTAGGTACATTTCCAAGATTATTTTTCTCGCAGCAGAACACCTGCAACAGCTATAGTTATTGTTACTGTCTGAAACCTGTGATCCAATGCATCTTACCATAACTGCAGCAAAAAGTCAATTTCTGTCCGGTACGATAAATGAATCTCAGCTTGGTTCACCCCCCCATTACTCAGGGAGCGAGTTATTGTTTTACAGAGCAGCGGGAATCTTTCACCCGTACACGATTAGTGTTACAAGAGTTCAAATTCTCTACTAAACATGTATATATCAAGTTATGACTCTCAGTGCTACGACAGTAGTGGAACACAACCCTACTGGCACCCTCAAACAACGGAAGCTATGTACAGATGGCCACACAATCTGCTTGCCTTTTGCTGCGACTCCTGGATCGTCTCCTCTTGTCTCGGCTGGGACTTTGACTCCTGCTGCGGCTTCGGCGATGCTTCTTGTTTTCTTCCTCTCGCAGTTCCCGAGTTTTCCTCATCTCCTCGCGCTCCTGCTCGCGCTGGGTGCGTCGATCAGCCACCATTTTCTACACATATAGAAATAATATTCTAACCCAAACTATAAAGTATGGTGCAAGATGATAATGTGTAACTGGGATAGGTTGTAATATCTACCTTTTTAAAAAAAGAATTGAGATTCAGAGGTGCTTTTGAGATCTTTTAACTCAGCGTAGCTTGTAATATCTGCTTATAGATGCTATAAATAAAGATCACAAATATTTTCATAATCTGACACATTTACATTTGAACCATCGAGGCAATTATCCAATAGTAACTGTAGAACGTGCCACAGGATCGTTGCACTGGTGACGTTACATACATGCACAAAACCTAACCATCATTCTAATGCTTGCTTCCCAAAAATTACTGTACACCTGCCATAAAGCACCTACCTTCAAGTCGTCCAACTTCTCTCTAATGGTGATGAAGCCTAGATGCAGCTTGCCCCCGAAGTGGTCGGCCAGACGGCGGTCGTTATCATGGATGCCCAGGTACGCACCACACACCTCGCACACTCGAAGCTTCTGCTGCTGATAGCTGGAGGCCGGCATCGAGTTACGAAACTCGGTCTGTTACCGGGAAAACATGAATTAATTTTTAGGGAAATTACGGAAAATCAATAGTTGAAAATACGTCTTTCTGAGAACCTACAGTACATATGATTGAAAATTTTTTATTTTTATTTGGAGGTTGCTAATTAGCATGGTCAAATTATCAACTCAATAGTGAAACAATATAATGAATATGAAATATACCTACACCAAATAGGGCATAAGAGTGATAATGAAGTTTAATATCGCTGGAATCTTGCATCCATTTTTCCCAAATATGATACACTACATGCTGGCAAATTCGTAATTCAAAATAAATATTCATAAAAAAAATAATAACCACATTTCAAACTTCATTTAGTTTCTTACCATTAATGACCACTTTAGTACTAATATAGTTTGGCCTTATTTCCAAACAACTACAATACACATTACCCAGTGTTTCTCCGAATGCGCAATCCTGCGTCCCATACGCAAAAATTGCAAGTTTGGATGCACTTTATTAATAAAAATAGTTGATAAATATATCCACAAGCGTCCCCGGGACTCTCAAAAAGTGAAAACCTGCATTACCAGTCACTTGTTTGAAAATCATTAAAGTTTCGATCTATTCGCTCGACCACCAATTAACATGGCAGCAATGTAAACGCTAACAAAATCAGCATCTAGCCATGGTCAACACACCTCCGCCTGGCCTTTCTTCTTCTTTAGATCATCCACCTCCTCCATCAACCTAAGAGAGGCCTCCACTTCTCCTTCGTTCCCGATGTTCTCGGCCGCCGACAACTTGGTCCCGATCTGTTCCCCAAGCTGGTGGATCATCTCTGCCTGCAATGTCACCAACCATTGTGAATAATTCAGAATTTTAAAACATATCTGACAGAATGAAAACTGCATATTAGTGACATAAAAATTATAGATTATCTGTCCTGTTGTATTTCAGAAACGTAACAATATAAATACTAAATTGCCATAATATTGACTGTGAAACACATAAATATGAATTTTTATTTTTTTTTACTGTAACTGACAGCATGAAATGTACGATCTGCAAAGCTAATATGGATTAACTGAATTAGTGATTTACGACGCAGCGAGAGTAAAGTTAATAATATTAATATTACTGTATGGAGAGCAACACCATTTTAACAGTCAATTCATAAATAACCAGTTTATGCCACTGGATTTTGAATAAATCTCGGGCTATTCACGTGTCAACCCAAGTCCCTATAACTGGCACCTCTGGACCACAGCATGGCATCTATGCAGGGTTAGAAGTTCCCCCTCGCCCGGCACCGACCTTCTTTTGTTATGGGCGAGTATCTTTTTAGGGAAATTGCTCTTCTTATTTGACTTACTAGCCCGTTGGCTTGTTCAAAGTTGTAAATGTGTGCGCTAACTTCTAACCCTACTGCTGAATATCTCACCTTCTGGTTGGCTTCTTCACTGAGTTCCTCCTGGGTGTCCTTCAGTCGCCGCTTGGCCAGCTCCGTCTTCCGGTCCACTTCGCTGATGAAGCTAGACAGGTGCTCCATCGCCTGAAACAAGACCAACACCAGTCAGCATTGGATCGCATTTATATTGTTGTGAGAATTGTTCTCACATATGTGATGAAACCAGCAGATAATACAGTGCTCCCTCGATATTTAATTTTTAAATGGGGTCCCACATTGTATCCGAATCTGCGGTGCGTCAAAGGGCGTTATATCAAGGGAGCACTGTACCTAAGAGAAAAGAGTAACAAATCCTGCAATGAATGCTTGATTATGGAATTTAACATTGCTGCAGGAAATCTTTCAATCATTTGTGACGAAATCCTGCAAGATTAAGCAAAAAAAAATACAAAAAAAAGCTAACTTACGTCGATGTCATAGTAGTAGTCCTTGCCCTTGGCTGCCAGTTCGTAGTCGGCGCGCAGAGCCAAGTCGTGGATCTTGGGACACTCGCCCAGGTCCATTCTCTGAAACAACATTGCCGTATATTTTCACAACTGCCGATCTGACAACGACACTATCATTCACAAACATTCAAAACACAGCACCTACTCAAAAATGAACTTTCAAGATAATAATTTAAATACATATTTTGAAAATATTATTAAGCATATCCTGATACGACATACTCGCACCAACACGCAAGCAGCAGTAAAAATTTGCACTAGTCCCGCAACCCCAAAACCAAAATGCACAACGATGCTTACTTGAAGATCAATCAATGTAAATTTTGGAACATACGACTTTTACTGTTAATAAATAATCCAGAAAGTAGCCCTAAACCTTCTGTTTTGTTTTTCAAAGAGGTTAAGAGCTACTTTCAAGAATCTTTTACTTAGACCAAGGTTTGTTGCTATTATAGGGCCTCTTTGATCAGAATAGTTGTAGGTACAAATTTGATTTCAAGCCAAATTTTAAGGACCCACTACAATAGCAAGTCTGGTTGCATGGGCAAAGTTTATCGCCACAATAGTGTTACCTAACCATATTCTCAAGTATTACACAAGAAGTGCCTCATGTAATGGACTTAACACTAGTTGGTGGTTGTTTGGAGGTGGGGAGAGTGGGGCCTAAAATTTGACTTACAATCGGCTGTAGCTACAAGTGTCCTGAGCCCCCAGGACTAGTGCTCCGAAAACGTTAATTTTAACCGCTGCAAGACGCATCGCGCAGGACACCGACAGATGTATGACACTACGACCTATTACGTACCCAACCTCCAGTGTGTGGAGGGGTGGAGGTATGTCTTGACGGGGGTCAGGTCGCGGTACCACTTACCGTGCTAGCCAGGATATCGTGCGGACAGCAGGCCAGGAGGAAGCTCTTACATACCCGCGGGTCATCGAACTTCACACGGTACCTGTCTTTGTTGCCTAAAATATGCAAGCAGCACGGTTATGGCAGCGTTCATGCAAACCGACACAAAAACCCAACCACGGGGACCTGGTTTTCGTGAGAGCCAAGTCGATCGATCTCCTCACGGCATGTTAAAATCAAACCAAAAACAGATACAACAGTTCGAGCATGCCTATTTATATCAACATGCTCGAGACGTACAAAGATATGATAATTACGTTTTAAAATCAAAATCATGTAAGTTAGCTTGCTTATGGCAATGCAAAATAACATAAATTTTCCTTATAATTAGTACACTGGATATTCATGAATGAGTGAATTATTGTTTAACATCACAGTGGGAATCTTTCACCCATACATAACGAGTACAAATACGAAATAATTTCAATAACTGGTGTATGTATGCTATTACTAAAAAAGTGAAATCATTCAATCACATTTTGTAATGAGAACATATACAAAATAATGATTTAATTATCAAAAGCAAAGACTACAGTAATAAACGGTACCGTATTTAGTGTATACAGCTAAACATGTGGACATTATTTTTGCACTTAGGTTAAATCAATCCCTAGCTATTACAAACATTAACAATGTATCTCGCTCAAAATAATTGCAGCTGTTTTTGCTTTGATCTAACATTACATGATCCTCAAATCATTTAAACTTACTAAAAATAAAAATATGATAGCATTAAAAAATGTATCCCCTCCCCTAATTTGTTTCCCCTTTTAAGCGACATTCAAAATGTAGCGTTTTAATAATTTGATGGAATGTTTTAAAAAATAATAAATTTTAAGTTCAGATTTGAGAATCATTGTTCAAACAGTTCATGATCGTGAGGCAATCGACTCCCAGTGACGGATGGTTCTTCCATGTGACATCTGCATACAATACAAATGTTAAAAAGATTCAAGGTGGGAATATACACACTGCGGAGATACACACTGCGTTAGCCTGATTCCCCTTGCTTCTTACATGCAGCTCCACACAGTGGCTAAAGATCATGGGCTTGCTGCAGTGTCACCACCCCCACCTGGAAATAGACCAGTCCACTGCTCGCTCCCAACAATTTGGGGACAATAGGTAATAGCTTGGACATACAAAGCACACTTCCTTCTGGTAAATATAGTCATAGTCCTCAACCAAACTTAAATCAGATGGTAGAAAAAGAAACAAAATACATTTACCTTTAAACTTACCAGATTTGCACAATGAAACGTGCATTTTAATCTAAGATCGTGACAGATTTACATTCATGAAAACACATGTTAAACTGAAGGATGTTCGTATGTTCGTATATCAATATCTAATTTACAATTATTAGGCTGCATGCAGTACTTATTCCACATTGAATTAATCTTTTAATGAAAAAAAGACATGAAGTAGATATAAGCATCAAGAGCATAATATTGAACACAGCTAAAATATAACTGGAATGTTACAGGGTTTTCAACTCACGGCTTGGCCAATCACCTCTTTGCAATATTGTCAGGGAAAGCCCACATTACATTGTCCCCTTGAAAATAGGGAGATATTGAAAATCAGTCACGCTGCCGAATCGGGCATAATTTACATACATGGAGAGACTTCCTTAACTAATCCATAACACACAATGACTAGACATTCTTAAATCACATGAATGTATAAATTGCACTCTACTGAAACAATTAATGCATAAATGAATTTACTTTCATTATTATTTTTAAATAAATTTAATATTTACTATTCCATGTACATGGTTTGTGTGTAGACTCTAAAATAATCCATAAATCATATATTATTTTCAATAATCCCTACAATGTCATAATACCAATGCCACAGAAAAGACAAACAACACAAACTTATTCACTTCAAAATATCATTATTAAATTTACTTTTAGTGAATGTGCTGCCTATTTACTTGGTATGTACACTGTCATTATTTCCAACTCAATTTAGTGAGATAATAACTATCCAAACACCAGTGCCGGTATTCATAAAGGGGCTTAGTCAGTTTTTGAAGACTAAACATATAGCCCAAAACTGACTTAAGCCCATTTATGAATACCGGCCCAGCACTATTATCAAATTGAATTACATCTAGGGCTATTGCATTGTTGATAAACACTTAATTACTAGCAATACAAATATTCACTTGAAAGCTATACTGTAAAACACACTAGAAACGTGGATACCCTTTACCATTGGAAATGTCTCAGGTTAAAATTAATTTCCATCTATGTTTGTAGACAGCATAAGCCAAATGATTCAAGAAGATTTTCCAGTGACAAATAAATAATTTCCACTCTAGTGCCAGTTTTGTTTTAAATATGTACGCTCGCACAACATGCTACGAGGTCTGCATGCAAAACCCACCCAGGACCCACTTTCACAAATTTCAACATACAGTGCTCCCTCGATATAACGCTGAAGTTAGGGTCCATGACATGCCACCCGCGTTATAATACCCGCATTATATCAACGAATATAATTGGAGAAAAAAAAATAATAATAATAATTTTGTAAAAATGTTTTATTTTTTTAAATGGGGTCCATGTTGGACCCCGTTGTATCCGAATATGCGGTGCATCGAAGGGCGTTATATCGAGGGAGTACTGTAATTACTTATTTTTACTGGACTTGTGTACCCACAAATGACATCACATCTGAAATTCTCAACTTTAAATACTAGTACCCAACATATTACTGGTGCCAGCACCAAGTGATTGTATTTTATTTCTGCAAGAATTTAGCTGTTACTCTAGTGATTAACTTGTTCACAACATACAAATTTTGATACCAAAACATATCTGAAATTATAGATGTCTTTTTACTGTATAGTCCATTATCAATTAATTTACCAATGGCTCTAATTTTCATGTACAGTATTTTATATTTTATATGACCGAAGACAAAGCTCGACTTTATAAGGAACCTGTTGAACGTAAAAAACTACTTGAGCTTATTAATTTAGATGATCCCTGTAAAGATATTTACTCAGAATTCGGTAATTTCACATTTCTTGCCATGCAGTCACCCATGCCGCGCAGAGCAGCTTCTTAGCCAATCAGTGGATAACTTAGGCCATATTAGCGGCTACCCATGTGTGCATATTTGGCGATAGCTTATATTGTTTATTAATGATGCAAAGAAGCTGAATTTCATATTTTGGCTAGGATTTCCTCCATAAAAATGCACAGGTGGGGCGAATTGATTGAATTTGAGGTACACCACACAAGAGTCTGCATATTCACTGGCATTTAGTATGCCACCCGTATATGCTGTAATGCTAATATTAGCGTATCAGGAAATGTTAATGTAATAAATTGTCCAGCAAATGACTATTATGTACAGATTTGATCTATTATGTACAGATTTGATCAGAACTATAGAAGAGATTTCCGCAGGCTTGTGAAAGTGGGTCCATTAAGGAAATAATCTGTTCCACGATCCCAATTCAACATTTATCCCATCCAGCCTCACAATACAACCGCCTGATGTGATACCAGTCGACTTACAATAGCTCAATATGCCAGCCTTTCATGTGGCAAGATTTGCCATTTTTTGGAAGACGAAGAGAAACACGCAAACAAAGCACACGAATAGCAATTTATTGTCATTTTCCTGCAAACTTACCATCCCTGGATGTTCCCATTAGCTCATCCAGCATGGCTCGAATCTGGTCCTGAGCCGACATATTGCCAGCTTACTCTAAAAATCACAATATAAGAACAAATAAGTTGATAAATTTAGAAACGACCCTACAACCAAAATGGCTGCAGCGCTGATGTGTGCGTGACGTCAGGGGTCAAGAGAAGACAATCCTCATGGATTCGAATACCGCTAAAATATGAAGGTGAACTTGATCTCAGTATATTATTACTGAAACTATTTTGCATTACATATTAAATACTATTTTCCAAATAAGTATAATATGTTCACAATGGCACTAGCTTGTTGGCCTACATGTAGGCGTTAGACACGAAGAATATTGATTAACTGAATGGAAATTTATAAACCTATTGTTATGCCTGACTGGAATTGAATTCCTATATACCCAGGCGCGTAGCTACCTATACGCAAATACTCAGACATAACTTTAATATTCGCTCGCAGATTCCTTCATATATGAGTTGATACATCAAAGACAAGATAAATTCCCTATATTCATATAAAGTATGAATATGTTGATAACTATCGGTACATCAGTAAATAACAACTTTTGGATGGATAAATCAAGCGTAATTAGTCTCAGATCAAAATGTGTTTGTTCATTATACAGGTCTATCAACTGTGATAGTATGCCTTTAAAATATGTAGAAAATATATTTAATGATTGTGGTTTAACTCATGTCCAATAACCCACAGCTATATTACAAACAGTGGTTAACTTCACAGGGACTATATTAGCAACATTTTAAAATAAAGCCTGAGTTTTAAAAATAGCTGTTAGGCTACTGAGTAAATCTATATCTTATCTGTTCCAGTTTTTAAATTCCGAACAGGTAATCATCATTTATATCCCAATATTAGAAAAAATATGTTCACTCTGTTGCAGATAAATTCATTATTTATTTAAATGCACATTCTTCATTAATGAACTACTATTAGTCTATATAGATCCGATAGATAGGAAGGCCTGTATATCTAGGCCTACCCCTAATCATTAGGGGTGACTATCGCAGGTAATTTCACTATCACGATAGTATTGCGATAGTTAGAGTTACTATCACGATACAAAGATATCGCGATAGTATCACGATATTACTTGAGTGTGCAAAATGAATGTTAAATGCATACAATATTACGGGTTTGTTTACATACTTCATGGTCAAACATATTTTATTGGGTAACTAGCTACATTTCACGCATATCCCACTGGTTTGCACTATTTTCAGACTTTAATACTCCTCTAGGCTGCAATTGACGTCATTAGTTGGAATCTGGATCAAGTTGAAGTTTCAGAA
>JAUTBZ010140894.1:7068-28210 GCA_032361785.1 Lepetodrilus galriftensis | reverse complement strand
ATCAAAAACGAAAAAAGCTCCTTACTTAATTTTAGAAGATGGCCGTATCCTTGAGGATAGCCAAAGAGCGATAGAGTATTTACAGGAACGTTTTGAGATCGATCTTGATGAGAATCTCTCAGACATAGAAAGAGCACAATCTTTGGCTTTTCGAAGGGTATTTGAAGACCATCTCTATTTTAATTTGGTTTATCAACGTTGGGTGATCGATTGGAAAAAGATTAAAGAACCGTATTTTTCTAAAATGCCGCCAATTGTTCGTACTATTGTTCCTGAATTGATTCGTAACAAGATCGAAAAAGTACTTGTCGGACAAGGAACCGGTCGACGATCATGGCCCGAAATAATAGCTGAATCGAAAACGGATCTTGATGCACTTTCAACTTTTCTTGGGGACAAAGATTTCTTTTTTGAATCGCCCTCGTCCTTGGATGCAGTGGCATTCGGGTTTTTGGAGAATATTTGCAACATACCTCTTCATTCCGAGATCTCAGAATATCTTGAGACGAAAATGAACCTTCTCTCTTTTTGCCAAAGATTTCGAAAGGTTTACTTTGATACTACGATTGAAGAGTCTACAAAATGATAGGAATTTTGTGCCACAAAGGCATGATTTCGTGATACTACTTAGATGATCTTTGAGGGCATAGGAATTTGTTACAAATTGGTCAATTTAGGTTTATAGAATCCATCGGTAAAGGGGGAACCAGCCAAGTTTGGCGAGGTGAACATGTGGTTCATAAAACGATGGTGGCGATCAAAGTGATGAATTCGCACTGGATGGAGCGAGCTGGCGCACGCTCCGCTTTTCAGCGTGAAGTGAAGTCTATGGCTCGAATGAATCACCCCAATATTGTCCGTATCTTCGATTTAAACCTGATTAAGAGGGAAAATGAAGAACGTTCGTTCAATACGTTAAGGTCTGGATCTCCGTGTGTTATGATGGAGCTGGCGGAATTTGGAACCCTTCAACGTCTAAAAAGAAGATTAGACTGGGATCGTTTTCAAATTATAATCGTTTCTATTCTTGACGCTCTTGGCCATGCCCACGCCAGAAAGGTGCTTCATGCAGATTTAAAACCGGGAAATATTCTTATCACGAAGTTGGGACCCAAGCCTCAGATAAAGCTTGCAGATTTCGGATTATCTCACGGTTTACAACAGGTGATTAGCGGTGAGAAAATTGAAACGACTTCAGGTACCCCGCGTTATATGGCGCCTGAACAAGCAAGGGGCCGACAACGGGATTACGGGCCTTGGACGGATCTCTACGCTTTGGGATGCGTGATCTATGCTTTACTCAATGGAAGACCTCCATATTCTGGAGAAGTAGACGAGGTTCTACGAGATCATCTTTTTAGTGACTTGCCTCCGCTTAGGGCTAACTTTGAACTCCCCCCTGGGTTTCATGATTGGTTATTAAAGTTGATGGCAAAAGATTGGCGCAAACGATTTCATTGTGCCGCAGATGCAACCCTTTCTTTTTTATCTTTGAATCGTGTTTCGGGAAACGCTTTTTCCTTTGAGCGTTTGGATAGTGCAGAAGAACGAGCCAAGGAGATAACCCATGTTGAGTTAAGCTCCCTCTACCTTAATCCGCAAGACGCTACTGGAGAGTGGGATGTCGAACCCCCAAATCCAGAAAATTTCGAGCTTTCCCCTTTTGTGATCCAACGAAAAGAGAAAGAGAAAGAGAAAAATGCGCTTTCTCTTCAACTCGTGGGTACAGGTTTATCGTTATTTGGAATTCGAGCGATTCCTTTTGTGGGAAGAGAAAAAGAACGTGATATTTTATGGGGAAATCTTCAGAAAGTACACCAAACGAAAAGGTGTCATTTTGTAACCATCAAAGCTGCTAAAGGGGTTGGGAAATCTCGGCTTACGAATTGGTTTGCCCAACGGGCTCATGAAGTGAGCGGAATCACCTCGATATTCGTTAAACACAACTCGCCTTCGAGTCCTCGAGATGGGATTATTCCTGCGTTAAGAACTTTTCTAGGTTGTGATAATCTTACAGAACGTTTGACAAAAAAACGGCTGCAAAAACTCTATTTTCGAACAGGGGGATTGAAAGAACAAGACCTTCTCGATTGTCAGTCCATGGCGAGTGCATTCACTTATCAAGATGTGGATACAGCATCGGAACCTAAGATTTACTTTCAGTCGCCTCGAGAGTTTTTTGTGGTTCTTCAACGCATTCTCAAACGAATTGCGTTTCAACGTCCTCTATTGTTCGTGATTGATGATGCGCAATGGGCGTTGGAGGCAAGAGCTTTTATGGAGTTTTTGTTGGAGAAGCGCGATCTTTCTCTTTTGGTGATCGCCGTTTTAAGAGAGGACGCACTTTCCGAAAATGAACGTCTTCATTGGCAGGAAATGGATCGTTCTTTGAAGGTTGATGCGATTTCGCTTCCTGTTTTGGAAGCCACTGAGCACAAAAAGCTTGTAGAACAATTGTTGCCTTTAGATGCAAAGCTCGTTCACGCAATTTCGAAACGGACCCATGGAAACCCTCTTTTTGCGGTTCAACTTATTGAAGATTGGGTTCAACGTGGCATTTTGGAATTTTCGGAACTTGGATTTGTGATTCGTGAAGGGGAAGAAATCGCGCTTCCCGATTCTATACAACAGGTTTGGAAGGCCCGGATTTCGCAGCTTCATGAATTGTTTCCCACCGCTTCTTCGGTGCTTTATGTGGGATCCCTTTTGGGTTTGGACGTGGACCAATTTGAATGGGAAAGGACGTGTAGACTGCTCGGTTTAGAAATCCCTCCCTCATTAATTCCTCATCTTTCTCTAAATCGACTTCTGAACACCACGGATACGGGATGGGTTTTTATTCATTCGATGTTGCATGAATCCTTAATGACTATGGGAAGTTCCGCTTTTTCTTCAGAAGAGGTTCATAACAGGATTGTGGAGGTGCTTGAAGAAAGTGAAGATGAATCGCCCTCACATCAACTTCGAATCGCAGAACACTGTGTTAAGGCCTTAAGAAGAAAAAAAGCCCTCCGATTTTTCGAGAGTTGTGCACGAAATTTTTTCTTATGTGGTGAGGATGAGGCATCAAAAAATGCGATTCAAAAATATGATCGAACCCTCGAGGATATGAACGTTCCTTTGTCGGATCCTCGGTGGGGAGAACTTGTTCCCCTAAAACTCGATATCGGGCACAATTTATGGGATATAGAAGGGATGAAAGCTTTGTTTCGTAAAACAGAGAAAATACCTAAAAAATATTGGGTCCGTGTTCGCCCCCTTATCCTCATTCGTAAGGCAGCCTCCGAATTAAGAGCGGGGAATTCAGAGGAAGCAAAAGCACTTTTCGATAAAGTGTTATCGATGCAACTTGAAAGCGAAACAAGGGTGGATTGTTATTATCGTTTGGGAGCTTGGGCGTTTTATCAAGGGATGCTCACGGAAAGTATTGCCTACCTCGAAGAGGCTCGGGATTTGCTGGCTCTCACTCCATCTAATCTTGTCCTTGAACGTAAAGTTCTGGAGTCTATCGTTTTTCCTTTACTTAGAATCGGAGAGTTGGAAAGGGCGTATCAATATGCTCAACGGGCTATCGAAATATCTGTTTTACAAGGAGACAGAACGATGGAAGCGAAGAGCCTCAGCCAAATTGGAAAAATAGAACTGAAGAGAAATAACTTAGAGGCAGCTCGTGAAGCCCAAGAACGTGCAATTTCTCTATTGAAGTCTACCGGTTCTTGGAGAATCCGTTTTTCACAACTCGGACTTGCACAAATCTACATTGAGCTCGGTGAGTATCAAAGCGCCTTGGAGGGTTTTAGAAGTGCAGATCCCGATGAGGAGTATTACGTTTGGGACGCCATCGGAGAATGTGCGGCTTTTGCGGGTTTGCAAATGTGGCCGGAAATGATGGAAAAACTTGAGTACGCACAACAAGGGTTTGAAAAATTAAGTATGGTGGATTTCGAAATTATCGAACTTATCGAAAAGGCGATTGAAGTGTGCAAACTCTATGAACGTAGAGAAGAGCTACGACAACTCTATGCGTTTAAGATTTTGCTTTGTAATAATCTCAATCGTTTTGAGGAGAGTGAAAGAATTCGAGCAGAACTTCTTTTATTGTCTGTGGGAAACGACTCGGCCTAATTTCCCGATATGCTCTTGCCCATTTATAGGTCGACGTAGTAACTTGTCCTAAATCATTTGACGAATATACTATGAGCAAGCAACGAATTTTTGCGGGTCGATACCGTTACCTCAAACCCTTAGGAAGAGGTGCTGGCGGGGCAGTGTATCTTGCCGAGGATCTGCATCATAACGATCGAAAGGTTGCGTTGAAGGTGCTTTCCGCAGAAGCTTTTGCGACCGTTCAGGGGAAAATGATCAAACGAGAGTTCGAAATTCTCTCAAAGCTCGTGCACCCCAACCTCGTCTGCGTTTACGATTATGGCTCCCTTCCTGATGGCGGGGTTTTTCTCGCTGAGGAATACATCGATGGATTTTCGATGCAGGACGCAAGAGCGCTTTTGACGCCCTTAGAAATGATCGATGTGACCATTCAAATTCTTCAGGGTCTTTCATACCTTCACGGAATGGGCATGATCCATCGTGATATCAAACCGGCCAACGTGATGTTGCTCTGGTTGGATGATGAAGACGCGAGACCGATGGCGAAATTAGTCGATTTTGGTTTGTCTAGTGCCGATCCTAAAAGAGATACTCTTCGTGGCGGAACACGATCCTATATGGCTCCTGAAATTATTCGCGGCGAAAAAGGAGAACTGCGTTCAGATCTTTATAGTCTTGGCGTGACCCTTTATTATGCAATGTGTGGGGTGCTCCCCTTCGGTCCACGAACCAAAGAAGATCCGCCCACAAACGAGGAACCCTATCGTCCACCAGAACCACATCGACTTAACTCTGAGGTTCCACTTCCTTTTAGTCGATTTACGATGGTTTTGTTGCGCCAACTTGGGGATTTTGAGTTCGCCGATGCAGGTGAAGCTTTAAAGGCTTTGGCTACAGATTCAGAGTCTATGGAATGGGTGTTGAAAACAAAGCTTTCGAACAAACTCGACATTGCTGCACCACCTGTTTTGCGTGGTTATTTTGAAAAAGGAATTTTGCTTAAAGAAGAAGAGCAAAAATCGACGATCGTACGCAACCTGGAAGCAGATGGACGATCCGGTTTTATTCACCTCATTCACGGAAAAGAAGGCGTGGGAAAATCACGTTTAGTCCATGAAGTTACTGCGTCCATAAAACTTATTGGGAAAATTGTCATTTCTTTGAAATGCGAAGAAGATTCAGGTGCGTTTAGCTTATTGATCCAAATCCTAAGTGAGCTTATCGCAATTGAACAAAGCAGAGACCTAAAAAACTGGGGTCGTTTTCGACCGATGTTAAACATGTTGCGTCGTCTTTCTCCTTGGATTGGACATAAAAAAGCATCGCAAGAACGCCTTGTTGAATTCAATTGGATTCAATTTGCTATCGAACAATTGGTCTCTGAAATGGCACCTGAACGTGTCGTTTTAATGATCGAAGAACTTCATTTCATCGATTCCGTTTCTTTAGAATTTATTGATACATGGTACAATGATAGCTCCGTTGTCGTCCGTCCCTCTATCGTTGCCTCGGCTTTGCAGGGATATGAAAGTGACACTCTCATCGCCAATTGTGGCGTGAATACCATCGCGGTGAACGGACTTCAAAGAGAAGATGTCGCATATTTCTTTCATAAAAGACTTGGCGTTCCCAACATTCCAGACGAATGGATTTCGAAAGTGACCGAACTTTCTGGAAACAATCCGGCCTACATCGAAGAAATCTGTCGTCATTATATCGACGACGGCACCCTTAATCGCGCATCATCCATTCAGTGGACCGTAGATGTAAAAAAACTACAAAATTTCCAACTTCCGAGCGGCCAAAACGAATCTCTTCGTCGTCGTCTTAACGGGCTAGGTACTCTTGGAAGAGAAGTCTTGGAGATACTCGCCGTAGTCGATGGGCGACTTGAATGGGCAACGTTGAGAAAGCTTTTAGTTAACGGAGGGGAAAGCGTCGAGAACGCAGAAAGGACCGTTGAGATTCTCATCCTAAAGCATTTTTTACGGTTCGAACTCGAACAAAGCGGACGTCACTTGCGTCTCATTCATCCCCAGCTCGGACGTGTGATTCGATCAAGGATGAACGAAGGTTGGAAGAAATCCTTACATCGTAGAATCGGGAGTAGATTTCGTAAAAATTGGCTCGCCGGAACACGAAGCGCATTGAGCGCAGGACAACATCTTCGACTCGGTGGAGACAACGAGCGTTCAACGGTGATGCTTGAAGTTGCCGGCGATGATGCGATGGCAAAATCGGATTTCGAACTCGCCATGACCTGTTATAGCCAGGCGATGGAAAACGCGGAGACCGAGCCTTCTATTGCACTTCTCGGTTCTAAGTTAGCCATCGCTGCAATGCGCGGTTTGGAATATGAAACGGCAACAAAAGTTCTCGAAAAAGCATGGACCTCGGCAGAACGGACGGCCTTAGAATGGATAATGTATCGGGTGGCTATGGCTGCGCTTGAAGTTTTTCTCATCGCCGATAAACCAGAAAAAGCCCGGGAATGGCTCGGTCGTCTGACCGATACCGCACCAACCTTACGCGTTAGTGGAGAAGTTTCTGCGGCCATGTGGCGCCTCCTTACCCAAGAGGGAAAATTGGAGGAGGCAAGAGGCATGCTTAAATCTGCGATCACGCAATCCCAACATTACGGTGAAAACGGAATCGTCGTTTGGTCATTGGGATTATTGGGAAGAGTGGAAACCTGGATGAATCGATACGAAAGTGCACTAGGGCTTTTCGAAGATGCAGTTTCTATGGGAGAACATACTGATAATTACGGAGCGCTTGGGTGGGCGATGTGCGGACTTGGGATTCTTCAAAGACAAACAGGAAATGCTGATCAAGCCTATCGCACACTGATCGAAGCATTCGACTTTGTGAGCGAGCATTCAAGCATTGATGTCTGGATAGAAACCCTTTTGGAAATTTCAGAAACTCTCATTCAAATGGGAAGATTTGACGAAGCGAAATCGCGCCTTTCTGAAGCGAAACGCTTATCGGAAAATCTCGGACATGAACTATTTTCTTTCCGTTCCAAAATCCTTGAGTGTAAATTATACCCTGAACGGCTAGCCGATACTGTTGAAGCTGCGATTAGTAGCCTTGAGCTTCCCTACGCTTTTCCTTTCAATCTCATCGCAGCACGAAGCGTTTCAGAACAACTTCGAAACGTGGGCAAAACAGAAGAAGCTGACCAATTAATGAAGATGACCAACGAGCGCTTTCCTGAATTTAGTAACTTATGAAAAAGAAGATGAAAAGAATTCGAGTTCATGCAGTTCGTATGGATTTGGAAGATCCCGAAGGATACGTTGAAGCGCTGGCAAAAAAAATACGCCTAAATGTGGATGATCTCGAAGACGTGACGTTGGTAAAACGAACGCTTGATGCACGCAAAAAACCCGTTTGGAATTGTTCGGTAGATGTTTCGATTCCAAAACAAGTTCGGACTCCCAAAGACTCAAATCCGGCGCCTGATCCTCTCGAATTCGCACGAAAGACTTTTAAGATTAGAAAGTTTGAACGCGTCATTATTATCGGTGCCGGACCGTGTGGGCTTTTCGCCGCAAATATGCTTGCCGAGCACGGGCTCAATCCTATTCTCCTCGATCGTGGAGATCCCGTGGAAATACGGGCGAGGAAAGTGTCCAGATTAATGCATTTTGGCGAGCTCGATCCAGAATCGAATATTTGTTATGGCGAAGGCGGTGCTGGGACCTGGTCGGACGGGAAACTTTATACACGAATCAAAGATAAAAGGGCGAGACATGTTCTGGAAACTATTGTGGACCTCGGTGGACCGGAACGCATTTTAGTTGATGGAAAACCTCATCTTGGAACCAATCGGCTCGTCGCCCTTTGTAAAGCTTTTAGGGCGCGTTTAACCGATCTCGGTGCGGAAGTTCGTTTTCAAAGCCGCGTGACCGGTTTTGTAAAAGAGTCTAATCGGCTGGTAGGGGTGAAGCTTGACGATGGAACTATTATTCGTGGAGATCGCGTCATTCTTGCGGTCGGTCATTCGGCCAGAGATATGTACCGGACGCTGAATAAAGAAGGGGTCAAAATGGAAGCCAAGCCCTTCGCGGTCGGGTTTCGGGTAGAGCATAAACAAGAGTTAATTAATCATATTCAATACGGGGCCTTCGCAACCGCTGAGGGAATCCCTTCTGCCGACTACAAACTTGCGACAAACTTCGTAGAAGGTAAACGAAGAATCGGGGTCTATAGTTTTTGCATGTGCCCTGGTGGACAAGTTGTACCTTCCCACACCAATCCCGGGGAAATTTGTGTAAACGGCATGAGTCATGCCAGCCGAAGAGGGCATTTCGCGAATACTGCACTTATCGTTTCTGTGGATCAACCTGACTTCGGTAACGATTTATTTTCGGGTATGGAGTTTCAAGAAGAGGCAGAACGAAAGGCCTTTGAATTAGGTGGTGGCGGTTTTATCGCTCCTGCTCAGCGCCTACAAAGTTTCGTTGATGGAAAAAAAATCGGCGAGGTTTCGAAGAGCACTTACAAACCCGGAATTGTGGCCGCGGATGTATCTCAATGTTACCCCAAGCCAATTATCGACAAACTCAAAGAAGCCTTACATCGTTTTGATGAAAACATGCCAGGTTACTTGACTAACGACGCCACGATAATTGGTGTCGAAACCCGAACCTCGGCTCCTTTTCGAATTCTTCGTAATGAACGATTTGAAAGTGTCTCTCTTCCAGGTCTCTATCCAAGTGGGGAAGGGGCTGGATACGGCGGCGGGATCGTGTCGGCGGCAGTAGATGGATTAAAGGTGGCAGAACAAATTTTAAGCGAACTTTCGGACGGGTATTCTTATGAAGAAGTTTAATATTGTATTTCGGGGGCGCCTAATGGTATTCGGTCTTATGAAGCTTATGGAGATTTTATGAAAAAGCCATTCATTGACGGTTTAGGATTTAAGTATTGGAATTGGTCTAAAGAGAATCCTCGTGAGATTGTTCTCCTTGTCTTTATCTTAGTCGGGTTTATGTTTTTTTATACACTCCCCTCACAAGGATGGGGAATCGATTCCCGAACGCCCGCTGATGTAGGCGTTAAAAAATAAACCAAGGTTCCAATGTGATGACGGATAAAAAAGACTTAAACCACGACTGTGAATGTCTTCCGCTCCCACGGGAAAAAATAAACTCAAAATTCGTATTCGGGAAACAAAGTGAAGTGGATGCTCTACTTCATTCTCGGCTAAATCTTTTTGCCGAAACTCCAGTTTTCGTCCAGCAACACGAACTCAATGAAATGTTCGGAATCATTGCTGGCATAGAAAATCTGGTGAGCCTCCCCAAATATCAAACCTATATTTCCAAAAGAGAAAACTATCGCTTTACACCCTCTCTATCAAAAGGGGCATCTAAGGGATTGTTCATGGGTTATGATTTCCATCTCTCTGATGAGGGCCCCAAACTTATAGAAGTTAATACCAACGCTGGAGGCGCTTTCTTGGTGAGTCATCTTTTGGAATCTCTGGGCGATGACATTCTATGTGGTAATCAAGTTTACGAATCTATATTTTCTCCCGAAAATATGGATGACCTTATCGTAGAAACTTTTGAGAAAGAATGGGCGAGTTCAAATTCCCCAAAAGCCTTAGAAAGAATCGTAATCGTCGACCTCGATCCCAAAGCTCAATATCTATATCCGGAAATGCTCATCGCCCAAAAACGATTAGAAGACGCAGGGTATAAAGTGGATATTGTCGACCCCAATGCTCTCGTATTTGATGGCGAATTTCTGCGATATAAGGGCGAGGCAATTGATCTTGTATATAATCGGCTGACTGATTTTGATTTAAGCGAGGACCAAAGTAGAAGCCTTTTTGAAGCCTACGAAAAAGACGCGGTGGTAATAAGCCCCTCGCCTCTACATCATGCCTTATTTGCGGATAAGAAAAATCTAATTCTCTTTAGCAATGAGGGGATCTTGAAAGGCTTCGATCTATCCGAGGAACACCAGCGGAACTTAGCCAAGATTCCTAAGACGATTTCCCTTCATGCAGAAAATGCGGAAGAAATGTGGACGAAACGAAAGCAATATTTTTTCAAACCTGCAGCGGGTTTTGGATCCAAAGCGACTTATCGCGGAAGTAAGATCACCAAAAAAGTGTGGGCCCAAATCTCGGATTCGAACTATGTTGCTCAAGAGTTTGTTAAAGCTCCGGTTCGTCTCATCAATATAGACGGCGAGTCTTGCAGGTTGAAATTTGATTTACGAGTCTACACTTACGCGGGAGAAGCCTTCGCATTGGTGGCGAGAATGTATCAAGGACAAACTACTAATTTTCGAACTCCAGGCGGTGGTTTTTCTCCGGTAATAGTAAACTCCGAGCCTAAATTATGATTGATGGGATTATTAAATACCAGATTTCTCATTCCGAAAAACCTATGCCCCTTTTTGAAAACTATTCTTCTCAAGAAGCGCTCAGGATCCGTCTTTTTGCTCTAGGTCTTATCGGAGAGACTGATGAGGGTATTGGTTACGGAAATCTCTCCTATCGTCATTCCGAGTCCTCTTTTTTTATTACGGCGAGCCAAACGGGTAAGCATCCTAGCTTAGAAGTAAACCAGTATACCTTTGTTGATTCTTATGAGCTTGCGAAGTTTAGGGTGAACTCTTGCGGTCCTTTCAAACCAAGTAGTGAAGCCTTAAGTCACGCGATGATTTACGAACTTCATTCCGAAATAAATGCGGTTATACACATACACTCCGCGGAACTCTGGCGTTGGATGATCCGAAGAGAAGCCCTCGCAACGACGGCCGAGTACGGCACGGAAGAGATGATTGAAGAGATTGCAAAACTTTATAAAAACCGTGATCTTTTTGAAGAAAATATTTTCGTAATGAAAGGGCATGAGGACGGTATTATTTCTTTTGGACGAAGCATCGAAGAAGCCGAGACCAAACTTTATGAAAATCTTCAACACCTTCTACAATACTATTTTGTGTGTTGAATTACTTATTAATCATTTTAGTTACAATTCGGATTAAAAATCGAGGGGTGAAACGAACACTAAATGCCAACAAGGCGTTCATAAAACCATGGATAGCGACAGGCTTGCCGCGTTTCATAGAAAGGTAAGCATGTTTAGCAACCACATCACCTTGGGCAGCGCCTTTTTTGAATAACAGTTTATTCGCGACGCCCGCGACATCGGCGAACTCGGAATGGGTGGCACCTGGGCAATGCGCGGTCACAGACACATTGGTGTTGGAGAGCTCGGCCGAAATACCCTCGGAAAAATGAAGGACATAAGCCTTGGTTGCATAGTAAACGGACATATAAGGTCCGGGTTGAAACGCCGCGGTGGACGCAATATTTAAAACTCTCCCAGAATTTCTTTCAACCATCTGCGGCAAAAACAAATGCGTAAGATTAGTTAACGCGCTAATATTGAGGTGGATTTGCATCATCTCTTTCTTAGGGTCTAATTTGTGAAAAACACCGTTGGTTCCAAAGCCCGCGTTATTCACAAGATGGGTGACCTCATGATCTTTGAGTTTTTCAAAAATATGTTCTGGACCGCTATCATTGGCTAAGTCCTCGGAGATAACCAAAACTTCAACATCATATTTTTCGAGAATCTGTGCTTTGACTTCTTCGAGTTTTTCTTTTCGACGTGCGACCAAAGCGAGGTTATGTCCGTCTTCAGCGAATAGAAAAGCCAGGTGTCGTCCGATACCCGCCGAAGCGCCAGTGATAATTGCGATTTTCATAGATGTCTCTTTACCAAGTCTAATTTAAGCAGTGTTAAGATAGAGGCATGCTTATTAAATGAAAGTACTATTTTGTAAATTACGAAATCTTCTTATTCTGGAGGAAAATAATGGTCCCGACCTACAGTCTATGATAATCCAAGATTTCTCCCCAAAATGGATATGATTGTGAACAATAAGCTTGCTGTTCTTTTTCTTTTCTCGCTTTTATACTCTTGCACTGAAAGTTATCCCTGTGAATGGCAGGCCTCCAAGGAAGTATTGGAGATGGCATTACCTGAGAACGCTCTGGATTGCGGTCCGAAAAGTGATAAATATTCTTTGGAAGGTTATTTTTTAAACGGGGATCGTTTTTTCCTTAGTATTAAAGACGATCAGGGAGAGGTGATGGGAAGTGTTACTTTTGATATTCCCAAAAAAGAATCGGGTACATTGACCTTAACAAAAAATCCGAAGGCGATAGAATTCTTGGGCCTCATTCAACCTATGATCGCGAGTATTGAATTCGAACAATCGCTAAATCGACCTGACATCGATTTAGATTCTTCTAAGATTGAAGAAGGGAAAGAATATTCGACGACTTTTTCGGCAACGATTAATTTTCAGACTAAATTTAAGACCGTGGAGAATCGGTCTTCTTCCCATGCTTGTGAAGATAAATTTGTGACTTTTGAGGACCTTAAAATCGAGTTCGATCGATCCGGAGAAGTCCATTTTTGCGATGGTGGTCTGGATATCCCTTTGCCCCGCATCGGACATTGATGATTCGATCTTAGTGTTTACGCGGCGATTGTTTTATTTTTCCCTTTTGTGGAAGACCGGTTTTCCCTGAATGTGAGTTCGCACTCACAACCGCGCCGATGACACCCAGCCCCTAGAGCTAAACTCACAATGACCACGTCCGTCTTATTTGATAAACTCAAATACTAAAAATCCAATTTAGAAGTGCGTCGGCTTTCTTTTTAAGAACTTTCCGTGACCTTTCTCGCCTACAAATTCTCCGTCGATAACTTGGACTTTTCCACGTACCGTCACGGCTGCACATCGACCCGAAACATCCCATCCTTCAAAAGGATTATAATCGATATTCATGTGATGGGTTTTAACGCTAAGCTTACCTTTGTAGTTCGGATCAAAGATTACAAGGTCAGCATCGGCGCCCGGCTGAATCGTGCCTTTGCGTGGGAATAATCCAAAAATCTTCGCGGCCTCGGTAGATGCTGCTCTTACGAATTGATGGATATCGATACGACCAGCTACCACACCATGCGTCCAAAACATACGTACACGATCTTCCAAAGAAGGTATCCCGTTAGGAATCAAACAAAAATTATCCTTACCCATTTTCTTTTGCTCTTGGGTAAAAGGCGCGTGATCAGAACCCAAGGTGCTGATGATATCATGTTGAAAGCCAGCCCAAAGTGCTTCGCGATCTTTTTCACGACGAAGAGGCGGGCTCATTACAAAATTTGCGCCCTCGAAATCGGGACGTTCCGCGTCGGTATAATCTAAAAGAAGATGCTGAATCAAAGACTCGACATGTACTGGCACTCCACGCATTTGTGCACGAACGGCTTCTTCTAGAGCATCTTTACACGACAGATGCACGATATATCCGTGTGCGCCGGTCAATTCTGACATCGAACAAAAATGACGAGAACCTTCGGCTTCAACATAAGTTGGACGACTGGGCTCGTGCCATTCTGGACCGCTTTTTCCTTCTTCTAAAAGACGATTCTGAAGCTCCGTGATCATCTCTTCATTTTCGCAATGTGCACAAACAATCACGCCCAATTCTTTGGCGAGCTTCATCGTTTTTAACAAATCTTCATCATCAATACCCAACGCGCCTTTGTAAGCGAGGAAAACTTTAAAGCTCGCCACACCCACTTTTTCAACGATCTCGCGAAGCTGTTCTTCTACTTTTTCGTTATAACTGGTGACCGCCATGTGCCAGGTGTAATCGCATGACGCATTTCCCTGCGATTGTTCAGTCCAGGTTTTGACAGCATCCAAAGGGTCTTCTTCTTTTCCCGGAATGCAAAAATCAATTAAAGTCGTGGTGCCACCACAAAGAGCAGCGGTCGTTGCGGACTCATAAGTATCGCAAGAAGTGGTTCCCATAAAAGGAAGATAAACGTGGGTATGAGGATCAATAAATCCCGGGAAAATATATTTCCCCGTGGCATCGATCACGCGTGCTCCCTCGGGCGCTTCGATGTTCGTATCAATACGTGTGATGGTTTCGCCTTCACACCAAATATCCGCAACGTATCGAGAGGTCGCAGTAACAATTTCGCCATTTTTTATCAGTAATCCCATGATCATCCTCGGTGTCTATTTTATGGGCTTTGTCTACCAGTTTCTGAGGGAGAGCGCCAAGTGTCCTGAAAAAATAAGCCCTTGAGGAAAAAAATAAATGAGGACAGGTTCCCATTAATCTCCGATTCAGATATAAATTTACAAAATTCACGGTCATAAAAAAATTTGAAAAGGAATGAAATGGAAATAAGCGCACGAGAAATTACGGATACCAGACCGGAGATCGAAATCATTGAAAGCTTACTCGACCTTGATGGAAAAGCGCTTCTGGAACTTGGATGTGGGAAGGCACAACTGAGTCGATCTTTGGCGACCCGAGGAAAAAACAGAACACTCGTCGCCACTGAGGTCGATGAAATTCAGCACGCGAAAAATTTGGATTCCGAGGTGGAAAAGAATATTCGTTTCGAAAACTGGGGTGCTCAAAAAATTCCAGCCGAGGACGCCTCTTTTGATGTCGTATTTATGTTTAAGTCCTTGCATCATGTTCCAGGAAATATGATGAGGAAGGCCTTCGAAGAAATTCATCGTGTTCTAAAACCTGGAGGCTTTCTTTATATTTCCGAACCGGTTTTTGAGGGGGATTTTAACGATGTTTTGAGAATTTTTCATGACGAAGAAAAGGTGCGATCCCTTGCTTTTTCAGAAACGAAATCCGCGGTAGATTCTGGGGAATTTGTTTTAGAGCGTGAAATATTTTTCCGGGCCGAGCGTTCCTATGAAAACTTTTCCGTCTTTGAGGAACAAGTTTTAGGAGTGACCCATACCAAACATCAACTTAACGACGCACAATTTGAAGAAGTCAAATTACGCTTTGCAGAAAAAATCAAAGAGAATGGCGGAACCTTTTCGTCGCCGATTCGTATTGATTTGCTTCAACGTTAGTCAAAGGTAGAAGTTAGGTAAGCGAAAAAATTGGTTCTCGTCTTGGTGAATTTTTATGGAAAAGGGTAGAGTACAAAAAACTCTAACCCCATAGGAATTTGAAATGCAAAATGAGCTTAAATTCAGAGTGTTAAATGGCGAAGAAGTAGGCGCGATGAACATTATCGAAGGACAAATGCCTTTCGGTGACGCAATAATTTCCGACGTTTTTATCGGATCCCATTCCTGGTTTATTCTTTTTGAAGGTGACCTTTTCGTTCCTGGAAAAGATCGTGACCAGCCTAAATTTCGTGAGGCTTTAGAAAACAAATTCGAGGATATCAAACCAAAATCCTGTACCACTCTTATCTCAAACATTGCGATTATCGTGATGGGAAATCTCCACGTGGAAGGTTTGGTTTCTGCGCCTCTTTATGTGTCAGGAAATCTCAAATGCGAGTTTTTGGAGAACACCAACGAAGAACTTATTTGGGTCCGTGGAGACGCTGATGTAGAGTTCGCCATCAACGGTTACTACAATGGAACCACCGGCGTAGAGGGTTTTACCAAAACCCCTTTTATACTCGCCGAGTCCGCTCATGTTTTCGATTGTGGAGGAAAGATTGTTATAGCCAACGGTTACGAAAGCGAGCTCGTTGCATGTGATATTACCACCGATATGTACGAAGATTATTTGCATCCCGATTTTTTCTTTGGTGAAGATGAAGACGAATATGAACTCGACGTTTACGCGTTTTGGAGGCCCGTCGTCGCTCCGATGATTAAGGAATTAGATTTCTGAGTTAGGGCTTTAAAAGACGAATCGTGAAGAAGGAGACGAAATTGAAATCCATCTTCTTCCCTACCATTTATTAGACGTTGCGGCGTGGTTGGGTTCTTCTGAAAAGTCACCGCGTTTACTAAAATATTTTTCAAACGAAATGCAATTGGGATCAGCTTACGAAAAATTCGGATATATCGACGGTGAAATACCCTTGGAAGAATATTTGAAAAATGTTCAAGATAAAGCAGCTGAAATTATTGAACATTCAAAATTTCCTTTGATTATCTTTTCCCGGAGATCGCAACCCCTAGGCCGATGTACGGAGTGACTTATATGCATTGTTTGAAGAAAACCTCTAGATTTAAATAGAAGTAGCCAGACCCATAGACAAAGCGTCGAAAAAGCCCCCACCCATGTTGAGAGGCACATGTTCGTTTTTAAGGACCGATAAAGCGGACCCAAGTGCGGCGAGCTCGCCTTCGGTAAAATTACCGTTGAGACCGAGGTCTAGAAGTTCCATTGTGGCCAGCGCAGGAAAACACCTCGCGCTAATTGGGGTATCTTCTAAATAAAGATACTTTAGTGATTCTATAGTTTTCAAAAATTCTATGCTTGCGTCATCAGTTTCGGTTTCTGAGAGATCCAAAGATTCCAGATTTTTTAGGGCACATAAATCTTGTATCGCTTCACTCCGAATCGGACTCCCCATGAGACTGAGTTGGCGAAGTTCATCCGAAATCAGGGGGATGCGGTTTTCGATATCTGTATAACCCAACGATAGTTCTTCTAAGAATTTGAGGCGAAAGGGGCCATCTAAACATACATCTGTTAATTCGTTTCCCCAAAGGTTCAAGGATATAAGGTGACCATGTCCGTCGAGATCCGCAAAAATACGGTCACCAATTTCGGTACTTTTTAATTCCAGAATTTCCAGTTTTGGAAAAAAGTGTTTCAGATCAGATGTGGTGGAAAGGGAAGTATTGCTCAAATTGAGACCACGAAGTTCGCTTAAATGGGAAAGATCAACCAGTCCGCTACTATCAATTTTGGTACCACCCAAACATAGACTTTTAAGGTTTTTCATTGAACCTCCCAGGTGTTCTAAATCACCATTTGAGATTTCGAGATTGGTTAAATAAAGATCTTCCAGATCGAGAGCTTTGATGTCTTTTAGCGATTCTCCTCTGATAAAAGTACGACCGAGGTCGATGCTTTTTAGGTGAACACATTGCGCAATATGGGGGACACCTTCACTGATGAGTTGACTGCTTTGAAGGCTGAGAGAAGTTAATTTCGGGAGCCTTTTTAGCACGGATAATCCACTTCCATGAATCTGCGTTCCGTCAAGTTGTAGAGACGTTAGGTTTTCCATTGACGAAAGATGAACCAAAGCGGAATCGCTAATTTCTGTGAAATTAAGAAACAGGATCTCCGGGTTTAGACCATTTAGAAAGCGAGAATGATCGTCACGCATAGTTTTGAAAACTAAGCCTAGAGTAAGGCGTTCAGAGAGCGCTTTGACGGCATGATATTGACTCTCCACTGCGAGATATTCGCAATCGAGAACCAAGGTCACAGGACGGGAGAGTTCGCTAATATCAAAATCGGGGTCTTGTTCCAGGTCGATGAGAACCGGTTCTTCGCCGATCCATCCGTGGCCCGCTTCCCATCTAAAACCAACTTTTTCGTGTTTTTCTAGCGCAACACAATAATCCGAATCCGCGATATCATACCATTCCATTTCATTTGCTCTCTTGTGATTTCGTGGATTCTATTGTGAACACAGGTAGAAAGCTAGGCTTATTCTGCACCTCTATTGTGGAAATCTCAAATGCGAGTTTTAGAGAATGATGTAGCGTTTGAATCTTAGATTATGACGGGAAAATCGTCATCGCTAACGTTTAAGAGACCGATCTTGGTGTCTGTGAAATAGCCACGCTTTTCCCGATGATTACGGAATGGAATAATCCTGAGCTAAGCTAAAATGAAGTTTTACGATCTTTCTAGGGATGTTAAGTTAGTTAAATAACCATTCCTGAAGAGGGGACGATGAGCGATTATTATCGATACTGGGGAAAGACGAATCGTAAAGAAGGTGATGAAATTGAAATCCATCTTCTTCCGTACCATTTATTAGACGTTGCGGCGTGTGGTTGGGTTCTTCTGGAAAAGTCACCGCGTTTACTAAAATATTTTTCAAACGAAATACGATTGAGTGAGGAAGACGCAAAACGTTTCCTTTGTTTCATGTTAGCTTTGCATGATATTGGAAAGTTTTCTCACCGCTTTCAGAATCTATCCAAGACTGCGGTTGATACCCTATTTCCGGGAATTCTTTCCGATGATGATTATTTTCCGCGCCATGATTCGGCGGGTTTTGATGCATACAACGATTTTCTTAATGAAGATTTCGAAAAAGCGTTAAACCTGGGCGATTATTGGCAGGATAGTATCGACCCCTTAGCAGAGGCTGTATTCGGACATCATGGACGGCCTACAGAAAGGGGAGGGAGCCCAGAAAAAGAATATAAAGACGAACAGCGAACAGATCTTAGGAGCTACTTTTATGATTGCGCTAATCTTTTCCAGGTTGGCGATTTACGTTGGCCGGAATCCCTTAGCGAGTTCGAAAAAGAGTTCATGTATTTGTCCTGGACTTTGGCAGGATTCACCGTTGCATCGGATTGGTTTGGATCGGCTTCCGAAAAATTTGGATATATCGATGATGAAATACCCTTGGAAGAATATTGGAAAACTGCTCAAGATAAAGCATCTGAAATTATTGAAAATTCAGGCGTGTTGCCCGAACCTTTGTCGTCAAAAATTTCCTTCGCTCATCTTTTCCCGGATGCCACTCCTCGGCCCATGCAAGTTTTTGCGGACACAATACAAATTTCGAATTCACCGAGTCTGTATATCATTGAAGATGCAACAGGTAGTGGAAAAACAGAAGCGGCCCTAACGCTTGCTGGGCGCTTAATGGATGCGGGCTTAGCTGATGGAATGTATGTCGGTTTACCAACCATGGCGACAGCAAACCAGATGTATGAGCGCGTCACCAATTTTTATCGCCGTTTGTATTCACCCGATGCGAGGCCATCTGTCGTCCTTGCCCACGGCAAGAAAATCTTTAACGATACATTCAATAGGTCGATAACTTTTGGAGAAAGAGAAAGTCGTCCCGACGAAGAAAGCAGTGATAATCCTAGCGAGGTGATTTGTCGCGAATGGGTCGGTAAGTCCAACCGTCAAGCGCTTCTTGCGAGTGTAGGTATTGGCACCATCGATCAAGCAATGTTGAGTTGTCTGCACGTGAAGTTCCAATCTATTCGTCTTTTTGGTCTTTTTGGCAAAGTGCTTATTGTCGACGAAATCCATGCCTATGATGCCTACATGGATAAAATAATTTGTGCCCTTATCAAGTTTCACGCCAGTCGCGGTGGAAGCGTCATTTTACTTTCCGCAACTCTGCCGAGCGCAGCTCGGGAAAGACTAATCCAAGCGTTTTGCTCGGGACGCGGATCTACCAAAGAGATCCCAACCTCAGATGTGTATCCTCTTGTCCTTTCCGCATCGGACGAGGAAGTAAAAACGCATATTAATATTGAAGCTGTAAAAGATCGGGATAAAAAACATAAATTAGTTCTTCTTGATTCGGAGGCCGATGTTGAAGAAGAGATTTTAAATGCAGTAAAACAGGGGGAATGTGTATGTTGGATTCGCAATACCGTCGACGAGGCTCTACGTACATATGATAGTTTGGTCGACCAAATCGGCGAGGATAAGATTACGCTTTTCCATGCCCGATTCGCCCACTTTGATCGGCAGCGTATCGAGGATGATGTACTTTCGCGTTTCGGAAAAAAAGCTGGCGTAAACAAAAGACGGGGTCAAATCGTGATTGCCACTCAGGTGATCGAACAATCTTTAGACGTTGATTTTGATCTTTTGATTAGTGATCTCGCACCTATCGATTTATTGATCCAAAGGGCGGGTCGTCAACATCGTCATGCTAGAACGGTTGAAGGCGATTTTTTAGAAAGTGGACAAGAGCAACGATCAGAACCCCGCTTTCTAATCCACGGTCCAAAATATTCTGAAAATCCTACGGCGTCATGGCATAAAGATATCTCGTCGGGGTCCGCGGCAGTTTATAGCGATACACGGGTCGTCTACCGTACAGCTAAAGTACTTTCTGAAAAAAGTCATCTCGTAATACCTCAGGATTCCCGAGTGCTTGTAGAAAGTGTTTATAATGATCTTGAGAATGTTCCAGCAACGATTCGACTTGCGGCAAATGAAGCGATGGCTGAAGCATTGAGCCATAAAACAACAGCAAGTTTTGCCCTACTAAACTGGAAGATGGGTTATGTTTCGGGGGAACATTGGTCGAGCGACTTAAAATTTCCGACCCGTCTGGGGGCAAAGACCGAACGTATTCGTTTGATACATTGGGACGGCGAACAACTCTCCCCTTATTCTCCAAAGGGCGCCAATATTTTTGAGCGTTGGAGCTTGTCTGAGGTAAGTATTCGAAGTGGTTGGACGAAGAAGAATGCGAGTTACGACGGACGTTTGGAATCGGCGATTAAAGAATTCAAAAAATCCAAAGAAGGAAAATACTTTGAGTACGTGTGGGTGGATTGCAATTACGATCGTGATCGTGGATTGGTGAAGTCAAAAGATTGAAGTCTTTGGTGCAGTGGGCTATTGTGATGTCGTTATGATGTCATAAAGTGATGTCAGGAGGTTTGGCGATGGGTGCGATTTCAGATTTCATTAAGAGGCATAGACGAGCGACGAAGAGCTTTGGAAATGAAAAGCAAAGACCATCGAATAATTTTACAAACTGAGGGGTTGTGTTGAGCGAAGAAAAAAAATTACAAAGCGAAATGTTTCTGTACACCACGCCGGAAGGCAAAGTGAAAGTTGAAACTATCCTTTTCGAAGAGAGTCTGTGGCTTTCTCAAAAGCGAATGTCTGACTTGTTTGGTGTTCAAGTACCTGCAATCACCAAGCATATCGCCAATATTTTAGAGGATGAAGAGCTATCGACTTCAACTCTTTCCAAAATGGAAATAGTTCGAAAAGAGGGAAAAAGAGAGGTGAAGAGAAATATTGATTTCTATAATCTCGATATGATTATCGCTGTCGGCTATCGCGTGAATTCCCGTCAGGCAACACAATTTAGAATCTGGGCCACCCAAACCCTGAGGGAATTTATCATCAAAGGCTTCGTGCTGGATGATGAGCGCATGAAAAACGGACGCCATTTTGGAAAGGACTATCTCCAAGAGCTTTTGGAAAGAATTCGATCGATCCGAT
>JAUTBZ010140883.1:0-12823 GCA_032361785.1 Lepetodrilus galriftensis | reverse complement strand
GAATATGTGTCTTGGAGGCTGCTCCTTTCTAGCTGTTCTGTCTGTACTTTCTGTCAGACGCATGCACAGTTACAAAGGATTAACACTTCACAGTGTAACTGTGCATGTGTCGGACAGAAAGTATGGACAGAACAGCTAAAAATGAGCAGCCCCTGTGACTGTCAATGGAACACCATCCTAGTCTTCATCTACAGGAAACTTTGCCAATCCAAGAGTACTTTTTCTATTAAATGTCCAATTAACCCTCTTCCTGCTGGATTAACCACAGGCACAGCTTTTTAAGGCATCTCTGGTTGTCTCCACGATTGAGTGGATTAATGAGTTAAAGCAACACAAAAGGCTTGTATTTTTTTGTTTTTCAAACATAGAATGTCTGGTCTACTAGGATAATTCTATATGATTTGTATTTTAACGTACATTAGTGAAAAGCTGGATAACTAGCATAGTAATTTAGTCATAACACAACTAGACTTTATATCTATATCTATGTACATGTATTTGTTCTCGTTCACTATACTCTTTAAATTAGACTGCAGAGTGGACACACTATCAGTGTCACTCATAATATATCCAGATTAGACGTCATGTTCTAGTGTTTATTGTTAGTGCATGTACATGTACTGCATGGGGGGAAAGATTGTCTCTGAATGAGAACTTCTTGGTTGGTCTCTGTGTGCATGCCACCCCTGTGTTGTGTCCAATGCTGTTCAATATTTTATCCAGAATTTTATGTTCCAAAATGATAATTTTGTATGTATTGTTGTTATTGAATATGCTTTTGTGCCAGCTTATCTTCAATGCTTACCTTTGCCTTTCAGTTTTTTGTCCATTACGTCGTATCAGGGTACGTAGATATCTTGTGATTGTTATAGTCTGTAGGTGTACACCCTTTATATCTAGACTCAGACTTTTACCTATCATATCAACTATTTCCTATTTAGTATTAACATACCCGTTCTGTCTCTGAAAATAGACAAAATTTGTATTGTTACAAATTTCTATTTGAAATTAATAAATTAATATAGTGCAAGAAATGAAGGGTTGCTCAGGTAATAATAAAGCTGCGCTGCCAGAATTGTAGAGAATTGGCCTCCATATTATGAAACCTTTTGAGTACGATTTCATACTCAAGCTCGCATTTTATATGGGGATTTGTCAACAAAATCTTGAGTTGAGCACGAGTTTGTACTCCAAAAGGTTTAGTAATCTTGTGGCTGCCTTTCAATAGCAACAAATGTTTCTGTACTGGATTAAATTCCAGACACTCATTTTTGAGAAAAACCTTCGTAGATAAAGAGCTATATTCTACAATTCTGGCTGTGCATTTTTATCACATACTTGAGACTTCAATTATCTCCCTTTGATCATAAAGCTAGTGTTTATTGGTATGCAATTAGAACTTCACTTGTGAATTTATCCATATCTTGATTGACACAGCTCGCATGAATACTTGTAGCATGATATCATATACATATTATCCTGGTTTTGGAATGTCACCTCGTTGTCCATGTATATCTCTATATTGGCATACTGTCCCAGTACTGGTGTGTACGGATTGTTTCATGGAAGGATCATAGCGTTATGAGAGCGAGTCATAAGTCATTCTGTGTTTAAGGTCATCTTATACATCAGAGGCAAGCTATTTATCATCATGAAAAATGCTGGCAAAAAAAAAATTGGAAATATGGAACTGACTATTGGAATTTGACATTATTTGTTGCAGTGACAAACTATGCAAATTTTGCTTTTTGCGTGCAACAAGGGAGATAAATTGTCAAGCTTATCTCTGGTGTGCAGGGACCTTTATAGTTGAGGGTTCCGTTCCACAGAGTGATCGTGGCGCTGCGAGAGTTGTAAGTTGTGTACATTTACATGACATTACTACTTTCATAGCACTACGATTGTACAGTCTTTGGAACAGGAAGACTCAACTGATTGCGAGTTTCTGTACGATACAAGATGTGTACAAGTACTCATGATATGCAGACTGTCATACTACTATGGGATACTGGAATGTCTTTGATTTTTAATGAAGAAAAATACACACAGGAAATTAAATATAAATATAAATAATAATAATAATAAAAAGAAGAAAATAATTTTGTATTCAATGTAACAATTTTGGAAAATGAAATCTGTCATGCAACCAAATTGAGCAACAAATAGCTCACAAAGAATCTACTAAGACATTGTCTACACATTTTGTTTATGAACATTTCTTTTATTATTTTTGTAATTATCAAAGACATAACAGTATAATGTTAGTTTTGATATGTATGTGTATTCTACTCTGTAGTTCAATATTGCAAAGTTGTAACTAGTTAAACCAGAATCTTTGTATTCTCTAGCAACTGTTCTCCTACAACTACTAGTACTAGTTATCTACAACTATTCTACTACAACTATTCTAAAATTAATATTTTCATATGAAAAAACCCACAAATGCCTGCATGAACATGATGAACATAATCTTTTATTCTGTTCACCAATTGGAATGCAGCATTGACCTTACCTTGAACTCTATTTCTTTATGGTAACACACCTTTTAGGACATACTTTTTATATTAATTTTAATATTATATTCATTTTATTAATGATATTTCCTACCTCCATGCTATAATTCAGTCATATGTCTAGTATATCATGTGCTTCATTTACCTGGAGAAATATCTTTAATTTGTGTGTTTTTTTTAGGCAGTGTCACTTTAATTCTGTCATACGGAGACATTATTATTATTGATTCCAGACAAAAATGTGTTACAGCATCTTTATCTTAGACTGTGATGACCTTGGCTCGAGGTTACAAAATGTTCTTGAGTATGAATTCATGGTGAACTCAAATTCTATGTATGGATTTGTAAATAAACCTTTGAGTTTCGCAAATAAACCTTTGAGTTTCGCAAGAAATTATACTAAAAATGTTTAGTAGTCTCGGGCCTGATATAGGATAAATTTGAACACCTAATATATATCCTGTAGACTCTATAGGTCAAGAGATTTTGGTGGTGTGTGGATTGCATGGTTTGACTATTTATTATGACTTGTATGCAGTACTTGTCAAGGATGGTATTGTGGTAATTCCTTGAATTTGTTAAAGATTTTGTAATTACATTTAAAAAAAAATTAAGTTTCAAGTTTCAATATGAATGTAAAAAAAATATTTTAACAAATTAAAAAAGAAATGCTGTGAAACATCTTTGCCAAGTACTAATTTATATCCACTTCATACAATATTGGGCATCGACCAGCTGTCGACTGCTTGATATTTCTTGGTGACGTCTTGTAGGTAGATTTATTATGTAAAAATATTGCATTGTTTTCACGAATATATTATCTAATTTGTAATGCATGTACTTTATTAGCCACTATTTAAAACTGGCCCTGTTATAAGGAATTGCATGGTACACGGGAGTATTGGAAGGAGTATGGGACTATTGCTTATGCAAAGGGAGATAACACTGTACATACTGACACGATGCAGGGAATTCGGTGCTTTCAGTGTGTTGTTGATACTAATATTTATTGCAGATTAATTGGACGATGCTGACTTGCCATATTCAGAGCAACATGGATATTAGATGACAAGAATCTGTTGTGCAGTTCTCAAATGTTTTCATGTAACCATGCTGTAGCAATCGTAATTCTTTATGCATTATTATAAATTATTATTTAAATATTGGACACTGCACTGTATACCACCCTGTATCAGTCCTATTGGCAACTACAAGATATATACTGTTACTATCACAATATTACGTTGAGTTGCGCTGTTTGTGAAATGACTTCAATACCCAAGTAGTTATTTTCATTATAATACATTTCTATAAACGTTATGCTATTGTGCTTTATACCGATTAATTGATTTGTAGTTTTGTGACCAGAGAAATTCTGATTCCTGTGATCAATGTATAATATTTTCACAGTTATACTTCTTCGCAAATGGGTGAACGATTCCTGCAGCGACGTTAAACTCCATATTCACTCACCCCCTTATACTGACACTAATGCTGATAATCATTGACAACGTGTTCACAACTGATGGAATTGTATTCTCTCTGGAACCATCCATACCTAGAAGCTACCATCCTCTGATACTCATGGTCATTGACTTCAAAGACGTCAAGTAGGCAGTGGGCGTGGCATCGGAGGACGGGCAGCTACATGTAATCATATTCTAAAATTACCTTATCGTTGGACGTTTCTGATTAATACAGAAAATTGTCCAGTGTATTTAGATGTGCTTGCCATATTGTACAGTGAGTTGTACATACTAGAATATGAATTTAATGTGAACTAGTTGAGTATTTATCGTATACATGTACGTATGCCATAGACTGAGTATTGCTTATGTGATTAGTACATGTAGAATGAAGTATTGCTTATGTAGAATGACGTACTAGTATTGCTTATGAGATAGAATGAAGTATTGCTTATGAAATAGAATGAAGTATTGTTTATGAGATAGAATGAAACAATGCATCTGAGATAGAATGAAGTATTGCTTATGAGTTAGAATGAAGTATTGCTTATGAGATAGAATGAAGTATTGCTTATGAGATAGAATGAAGTATTGTTTGTGAGATAGAATGAAACAATGCATCTGAGATAGAATCGAGTATTGTTTGAGATAGAAAGCACTGCTTATTAGATATGTATTTTCCCGTGACCCGTGATAAGATTTCAGATATTACTTGCACATAGATAACAACACAATTCAGGTACTTGTGTTTATCTCAAATTAAATATGTAATCGGATGTTTTGCCCTGACATGTGCAAACTTATTTCAAAATGTTGTTCAGTTATTGATAAACTAGTGCTATTTATATACGTGTGTACAAGTAAGAATGCTTGTCATGGTAATGCCGAAGAGTACATGTATCTCGAATTGTATGTGACCCCCCCCCCCCTCCCCCCAAACAAATATATATAAAAAAAATAAGAAGAAACAAGCTAAACTACATGATTCATGTCTGACTTCCGGTGGAGTCCAGGATGCATTATGCTGAAGTTTGCAATACAAGTACAATACATTGCATTTAAGTTGGGTAACTCGGTTTTGTAACCACTTGACCCTGCTTTCAGATTATCCTTATCCATCAAATTGATGAAGTTAAATCATGTCTAGAAGAGCATGGTCAAAGCTGATGAACATGCCTTCAAATAATGTGACCAAGTGTGCTACAGAACCGTTACTTTATTTTACAATTTATACTGCCGTGCATGTGTGTGCATATTAGTTAAGCTGGTTTTAGTTTTTATATTAACATCTGCCACATCTTGAACACATCTCATATTGCTAACACTTCACTGTGACTAGTGTGAGGTTGATGAGATAAATGGATAGGAATTTTACGTGGAATGTGTTTATGCACATGTTATGTATACATGTACAGCCATCTATCTCACACACGTGTGTATATACTACAAGCTACCTTCATCTATTAACAACCACAGTGTCGTCAAGTCAAGTGTGTTAACCAGTCAGAAAGTTGGTAGGGTTTAATGAGAGTCGACCGTGATTCAAGGCTACAGTCTGACCGCGACAGCTGGAAACCCGGACTTGATAACTCACATGCATGTACATAACTTTTTATCTGATTTTATTACGAGGTTTGGAATCTGCTAATCTCCTTTGATGGGCACGTGCTTTAATTTATTCGTGTGTTTAATCGGTGATAATAGGTCCTCTTTCTGTTGTCTCTGCTCTGAATGGTAATTAATGATTGTCTCACGTAGTCTTCGTATTTACCTGTAGGTTTGTTCAGGGTGCCACACACATTCTTGATTATCCAGCTGAATTTCTTCCCGCTATGTTAATTTTCTGGATTTCATGTCATTATGCAGTGACTGGATAATCGAGTATGTGTCTGACACAGTCTCAAGAACTGTCAATGGTATCATCGGCATAGGTCATGGGCATTGTTTTAGTATTTCAATTTACACTTATCTCTTTTAGCTAGGTCATATGGAACAGCAGATGCAGTAACTGTTGTGTCTGGTGTTGTAGAACTCGTATATTATATTAATGGTAAGATAGGCTTTTCAAAGCCCTGTCTGGATTCACTCTTTCAGCAATTGTCAGATGGTCTTTTTCACGTCGGTTTCTACTTCCGTAAACAATACAAGGTAGATGGAGTAGCTCTGTTTTAAAGGACCAGAACCAGATTCATAATTAATTCCAGGGACCACAGCAATATTAACACTGGCTTATGTTCGAGAGGAAACGTCGGGAGGAACCACATGTAGAAGACCATGTGCAATGTATCATATGTCCAGATGGGTTGATTAATTCATCTATAACCAGCTAGGGTTGCGGTGACCTCCCCTGCAAGCAGTTACATAGATAACCTCAAGCTGCTTCCACGTTGGGAAGCGTAGGAACTCCTAAGCTTATTATATTCTGAAAACTATAATTTCCAATCACTGATCAGTGTTCTCTAGTGTATTTTTATCGATTACATTATTTCAGGTTTGATGGAATATTACATAATTAAAAGTGGTCTAAATAAAATAATAATCTTCAGTCGTTCCCACTTAACAAATCCAAGGTAGTTGAAACGAAGTTCAACCACGATCTTATTTAATTATATTCAAAAGTGCCATGCAGTATATTGAGGACAAAGTTATATGGTCATGTGTATGTTGATGACAAAGTGGGTCCTGTTTTTCATATAAAGGGTTGTACTGGTTGTACTAGTCTCTATCAAAGAAGTTTCGTGGCAATATTGTTTAGATTTTTAATGATTTTTGACATTTTGTGAAAAATTGACACTTCAACTTGACTGATGGTATCTATTATGTGATAGGTTCCTCATACATGTAGATATAGCAATCCATCACTCCGAGGTTGTGGTGTGTACGAGTATATTCCAATACAAGTATTACATACCCACATGTTTTCGAGTTATTGCTTAGTGTTTTTCTACTTATTATTTTTAAGAATCTTACTTGTCGAACTATTTATTTATCCATATGTATTTACCAAGCGTTGCCTGCAGAGTGGCAATTTTATGTGTGCATTTACCTTTGAATCTACAAATGTGTACAAATATATATATATATATATGAATATTCATTTATCCAATAAAATATTTTCATCACAAGTAAAATACGTTTCTGTGGACATGCAAGTGTTTGACCGACCATGTGTCGATCCCGGAAACGCATACTTATGGCCTTGTTCTATATTTATCAGTGGAATTCCTTCAGGTATATCCTCAGACTCTGGGTATAGTCTCACAGAGCTCGCTTAGCCGCTAACAGACCATAGCACTCTCTTAGCAAATTATTAGCTATCGGCAAAGAGAGTGCTATGGTCTCTTAGCGGCTAAGAGCTCTGCGAAACGATACCCTGGTCTCCAGAACCCGTGGTTCATCTGGCACCCTAAGCACGTCCAGGTCAACAGTGCTTGGGAGGGTCAGCGGGAAGAGTCCGGGGATGTCTGCCTGTTTGTCATCATGCTCTACCTACAGCGTTTGGCTACTCTTCATTGGGAGAGTATGCAGTAGCCAGGCGCTACCACCATAGTGTGCCATATGAATGAACGCTTCTTCGAGTTCCACATACGCCTGCACCCGAGAACATAACATTCATAAGTTTCATGCAGTGTTATTTCTATCATCTGAACACATTTCACAAAATCCACACGGTTCTGTATTAGATCAGACGTCGGTGTACTAAAATATAGCAGTTCAGGCTACTTCCGGTTAGACTACCTTGTACTGCTTCAGGGATACATCGTGGTCGTGGTTCAAAGAAGCGCTCGGTGTCCTGTGTGCTTCCGTATTTGACCAGGGCAAATATATCGGTAGATCACAGAATATGAACAAATATGGTAACTGCAATTTCTTGTTGTTGGTAACGAGGTATACGTAATCTGTTCATCATAGACAGAATGATGATTAAGTGATATGATTGTTCAGTTCAGGTGAGGTACGTGCTGTGGCGACTCTAAATTGAAAATTACGTCTATTGATTTAATAAAACTGGTGCACCCGAGGCGAGCGCTTCCCGCCGATAGTCTTTGTGTAAATACATTTGTCAGCCGTCGTGACAACAAACTTTACAGCGACTCGTCCAACCGGTTACTTTACATAAATAGCAAGCAAAGCAGACAAAAACGGCCAATACTTTAGGTTCCAGTTATCCGAGCGTTGCCGAGCGTGGCTGAATGTTATTAGGGGGCTATCCGTCGGGTATAAAGGGTGACCGTGGGGGCGGAACATACTTTAGGTTCTGACGGGACTCCGTCTTGTGGTCTATTATGACTGGAGACTGCCTACATAAAACCTGTCCTATAGTGGACTAGAATTAACTGTTATCACATGGCGCTTCATTGAATAACACCCGACGGAAAGATTACTAGCAGACGACACATTTGACTCGGGATTGTTTTGAAGTTAAAATGGCGGATTGGGAGGCGGATTGGGGATCGAATGGTCAGTCCAGACGTAGTTCTTCCAGCAGTGGACGGTCAGGGGAGGTGGTTTACGACAATGGAAGGAGGGGTCGAGGAGATGGCCTCCAGTACCAGGGCTCTGTAGGCAGCGCATCAACCTGCAGTGAGAAGAGCTTGATACGTCTGGCAGATGGAAATCAGCTGTCTGAAGAGAGCATCACAGATCAAAAGAATCACGGAACCAATGGGTGAGTGACGTAACATTGTTAAAACTTGACGTCGGTGAAGGAACAAGGTATGGTAAGTCTACTAGTCATATTATCAACACGTTGGTTTGTATTGAAAAGGGTGCCGTAGATTCTATGAAACACAGGTGGCATAAGTTGTACATTTTAGTAATGGCGTGAGCCATTGCTATTCGGTTACCATCTGAATATACTATTAAGATTTACATCACTATAATGAAAGAAAAGGGTAGCATAAGTCAATTATATTGTTTATGTTCGTGTAAGTGAATTATTAAACTTCCGATTTAATTATATGGATACATCTATAGTATATTTATATAAATAATGGTGAAATCAACCGTGGCATAACTTAGAATGCTTTAAGATGGACGGACGGTATAAACCTAATCGTAAAGTAATTCCCCTCCTACATATCTTGATCGCAATTACACACCCTACGAGTATGTCTGGCTTAGGGAAGGTCATATAAAACTGCCCATTAACTACTAGCTACGCAGTGAAGTGGTCCAAAATGAACGGGTCATATTGGAGTCCATTCAGCACCCATTCAAGCCACCCCACTCGTGTGTACCCGGTAAAGGCCGACATATAATAAGGTGTATCGCTATTTGGATCTGTCATTGAAATCGATTGAACAATTATTTATTGAACGCGAGACTTTATTTGGCAGTCGGCCTTTGGCGTCTTAAAAAAACACAACTGCAATTGAAATACAAAACGTATTCAAATGAAGTTTCCCCGTTGTGAATTCAGCAATAATTGGTATACTACATGTAATGTGAACTCAGTAATATACTTGTCAGCATAATGAGACATACATGTCTCTGATACGATATTAATGAGAGCAGTATATTGCGGACCAAGACTAATATCGTTGTTTATTAATGCATGAACAACAAAAATATTTAAAAAATAGAAACATTAAAGTCACAATATCACAGTTGATTGACCTGTATAATAGACAAACGAATTTCGATCTGTGACTACGCTTGATTTATCCACCCCAAAGTTGTTATTTACTGATGTACTTAGTCTCCAGTACTCAATAGTTATTAAAATATTAATGTTTTGTATGAATATAGCGAACGTTCCGCTATTTATCTTGTCTTAGATGCATCAACGTTCAGTTGGATTTGCGAGAAAACGTGTATGCGTATTATATGTTTAAGTCATACCACTGAGTCGATAGACATATTTTCATTCAAAAGCGCCGTCTGGACTCGTGTTTACTTTAGTTATTAAAGCTGATAAAGCGCAACAAAGGAAAGAGACACACCCACGCACGTAGGCTAATGGAATCGCGGATAATATGGAGATATAATATTGTAGCAACTAGCAAGTTCTTCAACCATTGTATCAAGACATTCCTAGTCTTAACCTTGAATCATGGTATTATTATGCATACATTCTATTACCCAGCGATTCAATAATACATATTTGTATATATTCCTCAAAGCATACCATTATATGTTATGTTGTGTATTTTAATACTATATGACGACAGTAATAGTTATTTAAAATGTTCATACGGTTTCAGTTTTAATAAATGGTTTCAATGTAGTTTCATTCTTATACCTGAATTGGTTTATGCAAACGTGCGTGTTACCGGTATGCATGGGACATATACATGCATGAAAGAGATATGCTTTTGCTTTCTCTTTGTGCTCTGATGGTATCGGGTGAATATATTTACACGTACATTTCTATTCCTAAGATCTTACATTGAATCAAGTCAACCAGTTGCCCAGACAACAACAAATATGAATGAACCTACCCACGCATTAAATATGGGACACCAAGCTGAACTAAAAAATATTTTGTATTTGAATTGAAACTCGCTGTATATATTATATACACACACATATGTATCACCCTTTCTAACTGATACAGCAATATACACACATGTAAGGAGTACAAAAGACCGCCCTACCAAAGGAAGACGGTAGAGATATTCATCATGGTACAGAAATATGTCAGTATGCCCTATTTGAAAAGAGTAAGATGACCAAGAAGAGAGGTAGCTCGAGATTCCGCTAGCCTTCCCTCCCATAAGCTACTTTTAATGTGGTCATTGACCATACCCACATACAAAGTATCTTATCATGGTCAGCATGAAAGGCTAGAGGAACCTAGAGTTACTAGTAGACGATAGGTTCTGCCTCTACTAGATATTGATTACAATCGAATATGTACTTTTAGGTGCAAATTAGTATTTTGTTATTTCAGTTTAAATAAGTGTGTAGCTGTGCCACTGTGATGAATATTCTTGGTTTGCTTTCGGTGGGAGGAGAACATGCGATAACAACGCACATATATCTAGTAATATTTTCCATCTCGAAGACTATTTATGGTTGAATTCGAACTCATATTCATTTTCTTCTTTCGGAATTTAAAAGTAGTGTTCCTTTGTTTTCGTGAATTGGTCACAACTTGTTAGAGTATTTTAAGATGTTGTTGTAGAACGTTTTAGACATTGCACTGAAACTGAATTTCAACGGTATGATTACGTGACAGTAAACATGATATGACGATAGACGTTTTTTTCGGTTTGTCCTGACATAGACACATTTTCATGTCAGCTTTTCCGTCATCCATGACCGTGTTACCTGGTGACTGTTTTCAGAGGCATTGGTTCATGACTGATTAACGCGCATCACAAAAGCCGGTTTCCGGTTCGCTGCATGGGAGACAATCAAGTACACTCCGTCGAATGTTCAAAAGCTCAGTATGCCAAGACTATGCTTTATTGGTGTGGCTTGGAATTCAATGGCTGTATGCTAGATTTACCATGTATTTCATACTATGCATATGTATCCATTTCGTGTTCTATTTATATATATTACAATAAACTAAAGTAGTATTCCCAAGAGAATATGAACTGCATAATTACGCTGTCCTTACTAAAGGTACTAGATCTATCATACCGATGGCTATTATACCTATTATACTGGTAGCCCTATCAGAGGAAAGAATCAAGGGTACCAGTGCGCACGAGTTAACACAGAAAATCGAATGTGCAGCCACACATTGTCTTGTCGACGGCGATTAATATTCAAGCGGGAGTTCAGAGTCCACCCTAGGGTTCTGTAATGGCCTCATGGATGTCTGCGTTCTTCGCCGCGCCTTAGCACAGTGGTGGATTCGAACACGTTCGGTGTCAGCAAGGTCGGGATGCGTCAATAGTGTTTTCTCTGGCTTTGTCACGTCAACTTGTAATGACCTGTCTAGACAAGCGTTGTCAATGTTTTCTGGACCTCTCAGAGATAATTCAATAGTATTTTTTACTGATCATGAGTAATCCTTCAATTGTGATGCCGCTGAGAACGGAAAAATGGAAGGTTTGGGGGTAAACATTAATGCGGTCTGTAACTCACTTATTGGCTTATAGTATTATTGACTACTATATAACAATAATGTTTTCCTGTTAGTGTTAGGTACAGAAATACACGTACAATAGCGCTGCACTCAATGTCACGACCACTCAAGCAATTACAAATATCGACTGTAAATACGCATTTATGTCTAACAGTAATACACTCACAATCACACAGAGAAATAACTGAGTGCATACACATTGTACACGCGTATGCAAGAGACATACCATTACACACGAGACATACCATTACACAAGAGACATACCATTACACATACCATCATATAACATCTTCCTGGACAGTTTTGTTCACACGTATATTTCTACCCGCTTGAGTGACACCCAATGTAATATACACGTATTTTCCCCGTCCCTTATTGTTCTGGGTGTATGTGTGGGTAGGTAATTGCAGTGATCGACATTACGTGGTGAGCGCCGTGCATCAGGAGTGGCTGCTACTACAAATGTCTCATAATTACATCTATGCTTTCATATTTTACGAGCCCTGTGTAGGAGAATTTAGTTCAAACGATATCAATCGCTAGGCTTAAAATAACCATATTTCAACAATGAAAACATACACTTAGTCATCAGTGTGATTTCCGGGATGTACTGATTTTTTCTCTATCAGTTTGAGAATCCGTATTTGTTGGTATACTCCAGCCATAGTTACAGTTCTGTAGCTAATAGATGCCCCATTTACTATTTTGCTGTCTATTATGGACACCCTATAGCTATAGGTATAGAGAAATTCAGTAATAGCCTAATAGGCATCAACAAAAGTACGCGCCAGATTCCAAAA
>JAUTBZ010140872.1:0-12826 GCA_032361785.1 Lepetodrilus galriftensis | reverse complement strand
CCCGGAAGTCAGTTTCACAATGAGGTTCCCACCATTACTTTCACGCCCTATAGTAGACACGTAACGTCATACGTCTCACATGTGACACAGGACGCTACACACAGCATGTGAGAACTGTAAACTGGAAGGATGCTGCGCTATCTCACATCCCAGCATGCACCAGTACGAGATCTCACATCTGGTGACGTCATCCATCAACCAATCAATCAGAAATATTCGCCTTCCTTAATATAGGCCAGCCTATCATTAGCATTGTTCACATGGCGTGGTGCCCATTCCATGAATGTGAAAACATAATCCAAATCATGGCAAATGGTCTTAAAATCGGTAATTCAATAGGAAATTATTGCTACATCTGTTACGTTCTACGATCACCAACAAGCAACGCTTTTTTTAACATTCTTTACCAACAATATTATTATTTCAGTATCATCATTTGAATACAACGAGTGGATCACCCTATAATAATGAGCGTTTAACGAATAGTAACTGTTAAATGGAAATGAGCACGTTATAGTAATACTTGATCATGAATTAGATGTTGACGAATGTTTGGAAGTTGGTTTTCATATTAACGTATCGGCCTAGAATTGTCAGTACACTCGTTTTCTATGTCATTGATATAGTCCTTAACACTGCAGCTATAAACACAATGGTCTTGAGCTCACATGGAGATATTCAACAGAGATTATGAAAACTGTTGAGTACGAAATCATGCAGTAAAGGTTTTATTTACAAATCCCCATATACAATTTTAAATTGACTCAAAATGTTTCGTAATCTCGGAACAGGCTTTGGGCCTATTCTCGAAAAGTCCATTCGATCGTAAGACAATCTTAGCGATTCTTCTAGTATGGCTACAAACTGTTCTTAGGCTAAGAAGGTCGTAAGAATGTTTCGAGAATAGGCCCCCAGGGCATCCTTTCTCGAAGCTCTCGTAACTACTACGAAACCATACACACTCTCGTAGCGATCTTTGATATACGGCGATCTGGCACTAACGAGAGCTCTATGGTCTCGTATTTAATGGATATGAGAGCATCGGTAAACGATACCATGGACGCGTTCAGTCGACATGTCGTACACTGCAACCCTATACTGTACATTATAGCGTATTCTGTTCATCAAGGCTACTATTTTAGATATGCAGATCTGCTAATGACGTCTTCAACGTATTTTCAACTACCCAAGACCTCCGCGTACTAACCAGTTCCAATGTAATGTTCTCTAAATTACATTATGATCATACACAATCTCGCTGTAAGCCTCTGATTGTGTTTCGGGAACACACCACGTATTTAACCAAATATAGATGATTAACAACCAAACAGCATGCAAGGAACCACAACGCGATTAAGTCGTCGTAAGTTAATCTCGCCGGGCCCACGTGCTATAGCTAAAAGCCTAAAACAGTATGTAGCATTGCAGTTGTAGAAACACGCCCTTGAATACTGGTAAACACATTCGACTGAGAACTCTTCAGGATCAGAAGGTACGAACGTACCCAGAGAAGTAGACGAGTCACAATTGGTACTTGGCAAATGCTGGTTATCCGTTTAACATGCACCCAGCCCAATTGCTAGATCATATTTACGTCCGAGCCGTGTTTACCAGTGATATGCATCGCGTAGAAGCTCTTGTATTTGAGTTAATGGTCTCAATAAACAACAGGAATGGAATGACGTGAGATAAAAGTTGCTATAAATAATGCTGTAATTGCTTAATGATTTAGCTGTTCCTTGTTTTAACAAGAATTAATCGGTCATAAATATTAGGCTTAATGTAAGGAAAACTTCAATTAATTTGTAGTTTCAATTGAAAATTCCTAACTTTATTTGGGAATCAACTCTTATACGAAGAGGTACATATATTTCATAGTAGACTTTTGTTAGGTCTTGGATATCATCGAAACCGTAGGCTAAGCGTTCCTCGGTCATGTTCAGCCCCATGGACGCATTGTACCATATTCCCTATGGCTTGTCTAATCTAGAGCTGAACAGAATAGCCGTCCTAAATTGAAAATTGATCTAAGGTGAAGAGACAATCGAAAATCAATGGAAGTACAAACACTTATTATGCCATGTTCACGTGCTTAAGGATAACTTGGGGCATTGAAGGATTTGGTTAGTATTCAACGTGCAGTAATAGGGATTTTGGTCCAGTTACCATAAGCATTACGGATTCAGTGCTTTAAACCCACGAGAGTGTCTTTAATCCTATAAAAACATATTCGTGATGAGATATATCCACGCTGTATTTCTTCAATAGTGTGTGTATTCCCATTGAGGTTTATCGTGATTTTAGTCATAATATTGTCTTGAATTCCAAAGTTTCTCGATCTAAATCTATGTAATAGGTCGCATTGAACGTCCGACATTTACAGTCTCAGACAGGCATCTGATCTGTCACGTTTGTTTTTGCGACTGCAAGAGTGTTTGAGACTGCACCCGGGACATACCACTCGATAAATCATGTACCAATTCACGCAGCAATCTGAGTTCCTTTGGGCTGAAAAACTCAATAATCTTCTAACGATCCTGGAATTTTCCCGATCAGATCAGTATTCCAAAACCATGTATTCCCCCAAGTGACCATGTTCCCTTTGAATAACATCGTAATTCGACCATAGCTCTGCGCACTATCTTCGACCCGGCCGGTACTGCATGTGAAGATCGCATTAGGAAATTGCTGGTTTTTTTCTCTCCACATAACTGGTCTGAGTTGTCTTCTATAACGAGGTGACCATTCGCAACAGATCGTAGATCATCGTCCGCCATGGCTTCGTAGTTTCGGTTTGGGCATTCGGAACTGATCGTGCGATTTTTAAACATCGGCTACTCTGGTCTGGGTTGTTCTGTATGTCGACTTGGCCACCAGACGTTCCGAGCAGTGTCTCCCGTTGCTGTTTCCGGTTGACCAAGTTCCGGACGGAAACAGCCTACCAGCTCTGGGCGTAGGTTTGCAGGAAAACACTTTCCGGAACTCTTCTCGGAATCGAACTGTAAACAAATAAAAAATAAAACATAAATTCATCTTTAGAAGACAAACACTGTTACTTAATTAAATTCGTGAGCAAATTATAAATATATCATTATTGAAATCCCTACGAGTTCTGCATGTGATGCGTCTTCCTAAAAGCATCATGCTATATTGGACAGTCGTTATTGAAAATGTCGGCATATGATGTGTCTTACTAGAAGCATGATGTTGTATTGGACAATCTCGTTATTGACATCCCTACTATACGATTTGACCATATGATGCACCTTCCTATAAGCATCATGCTGTATTGGAATGTGGCGCTTAGAGAATGCGCATCATAAGTGGCATATTATTATTATTATTATTATTATTATTATTATTATTATTATAAATCTAAATAATGCTTCCTTTTTAGAATACAAGATTTCCATAACAAAGTGCATATGACATATATATGACAATGATAAAACACACATACGACCGCGTAGAAAAGGTTAAGTATTGATAATATGACACATCTAATTCCCAAATGATCTGACTCTAGAAATTAGGCATGGTTATAGAGGCACGTGTTACTATGAATATACTCTCCACACATTTAAAGGAAAGAGCGATGGAAATACTAACATATGAAGGTTTGGCCCCCATTTGTCGTTCTCTTCTTGATCACTAAACCTGAATTAACTAAAGGATCTACATAATCGTTTGTCTGCTTGCCAACCTCTATAAGACACGTGGGGATTCCTACTAAGAGAGTGTAGATCTCACTTCACCTACTTACTGATATTCCAATTAATGGAAGTGATAGAATAGTCCACTGTTCAAGAAAACTCCACAGGGCCAATGCTATTATCATATGTCACGTGTATTCGACAAGTATGAGTGACCGAAACAAGGTCTAGTAGTAAACCAGTAACTTCCTGTACGTGAATAACTAACCAGTTGATCATAATGAATTATTTTAAGTGGGTTTATGGCAATGAATGTATATTGCTATCATGACATTAACTATCAGGGGAATTGACCTATAGATAAAGAATCAAATGAATACATTTAGCGGATACTCAATTAATTCTATGATTTTATTTGTAATTGTTATAATATGTTTAGAAAATATATATGTGGATTTAACCATAGTTCATTCATCAGAATTTGGTCTGCTAAAATAGTGTCCATTTATCATAGAGCAAATCATTACAATAATACATATTTATATACATGTGTATATCGTTACAAATATTGTAAAATATGCTGAACAAACGTGCATTTAGCTGTTGCACATCTTATAACATACTTTATCGATGACGAATATTTGGCATAATTTGCTGCGGAGAAAGTTATTGGGGTTTTCCATGCAACATTGACTGTGATTATGTTCAAGTAGGGAATGGCAAAACAAGTTAATGATCTAGAACTGTTCTAATGAACGGGTTTTCTCCACGAAAAATGGACATTAGGCGTATAAATATTAAAATATTAAATAAACGTCCGATCCACACGTCTTTGATGTTTTCCGGTTATTTTAATAGGCATTACCCATGTAATTGTTAATACAAGTATACTATATGCTGTTTTAATCAAATTACTCAGTAAACCTGTGTTATATATAGTACGTCAAGCTGTGGAAATAATGCTGTAAAGTTAGTTAACGGTAGCGTTCAGCATGAACAATTAAGGTCATTTCTTCATGATACATGTACTACGGTATCCACTATAAGAGTACGATAATTCAGCACTCTACTGTATCTGGTATCTGTCGGTATCTTGTTTGAGTTAAAACTACAAGATACTACGGTATCCACTAATGATAAAATACCATAGATATCTACTGTATCTACCGGTATCTTGTTTGAGATAAACCACGATAGCGGTACAGTATCTTAGTGAATACTAGAGCTTCATGTAACGGGCCCGGAGATCATGAAACATTGTATGTGTACGATTTCATATTCAACTCAAAGTCTTATTCACAAATTCCTAATATAAATACTAGTATTGAGCTGGAGTATTAAATCGTAATCTCTGGTCTTGGGCTCTCATGTCGAACCGGTGAAATGCTAATGTGGTTGTGCACACGGTAAAGTCTGTGTTGTATACGAAATGTCTCACTTACGGTGTAGTCAAATGCTATATGAGACGTATCTTTTAGGACAGACCTACTGTATAGTTACGTATAGTACTTACCAAAGACGCCTTTTAGCAAAGTTTTCTTTTCTTAATGATTGCCATTTCTCAAATGGTTTTGGATTTTATTTTTAAATGTCAAAAATCAAATTAAAATTTAAAATATAAATGCTACAAAAAGGTGTTTGACAAGGACTACTCATATCTCCAACGTTATCCGTAGACTACATCAAACTGAGTGCATGCTACTATAGTAGGATTATTTTTAATAGAGCCCCTGTTTTCTTTTCAATTAATATAGTATACAGGAGTTTGAGCCTAGTTTGCTTTAAGTTTACGCTTGTTTACAGTATTCATGAGGATACTCGATAAATACTTACTGCTCATAAAGTTGTAAATAACTGGGTTTATAGCACTGTTGAAGTAGCACAACCAATGAGAGAATAGGAAAATAACAGGAAGGAAAGGCGAATCTTCACCGCCTGGCCCGAGTAGCTGAGTGTATCTGGAAACATAAAGAACAACATTAATTGCGATCATGGGAGGATTGGCATCATATGATTTGGATGTGAACAGAAACATTTAGACTTCCTTTCAGAAATAGTTAGATTTCCTTTGACCTGTCTTTTCTTCTTCATCCTGGAATAATAATTAAATAAAGAAAAAATAATAATATTGATTTTCTTCATGCGATTTATATATCAATTATGTGAACAGAACTATTTATACGATCTTCAAATGACACTTTATTGGAAGCGCTGACATGATAGAATGAACAGATTTCGCTGGTTTTATTCGAATCAATCATCAAATTAAGTTTGCCGGGAATTGGGGAGTATCGCGTTGAAAGAAAGGCAGTCACCTCCGTAAATGCTGATGGTCCAATGCTGTCATAAGTGGAAATCTAGTCGCACAGTATTAAATTGCTTTATTAACTTAAGGCCAGTGACGAATGCAATTCAATTTGAATAACCGGATGTAATCGGATTGAGATCGGAATGTGGACATATTCTTTCATTACTCATTTACATCTGTGAAATGCATTTATTGAATAAAAAATATATTTTAAATAAAAACAATTTAAAAACCAAAGCCTGATGACTTACGCGTTTCAAGTAACTCTTATCTGGTGTAAATCTAACGGAGATGTAATTCAATATCATGCTCAACGAGTTCAAACGACTATACTGATTATATTTATAATCCACCAATACATTAGACACATGCCAAAACAATAGCATGGCTTTCTATGCGAATTGTTCACATTCAAACAGAAAGAAAAAACGGCCATCACATGATTTGCTTATGTTAGCATTTTTATATCGATTCAACCTGATACTAGCTGATTCATTATGGCGAATATAATGAATCTAAAAATGTTGTACCGAAGAACCGAAGACAACTCTGCTCGAACCAATTGAAGTACCATTGAGGTTGGATATGACCTTCCTGCTTGCACAAATCAGTAAATTACAAGTGCATATTTATTTGAATCGAAGTTGACGGCACAAGTAGTTTTCCGCTTTCAGAATTTACTTCTCTCATATCACGGTTCGTCAATTTACAGAAGAAGTAAATCTGCAACACTAGTTTGAGTTGGAGCGACCCTGAGAGCATAATACTGACGAACCAATGTCAATGATGGAATCTCCCTGCGATCTGTCTATCCTTTTACGAAGCTCTCTTTTATTATCTACTATAGTTTGTAGATTTCGTAGATTATCATGGTAAATAGTTAATACTAAATACTTCATGGATTGTCAAACAATCGTCGCCCCTCTGCATGACACATAATACTTACTCATAATAGTTGGTGATCGTTGTACGAACAGTTCTTGTTATTAATGATGCACAATCTTTAATTTGTTAATTTTGGTTAGGGCATATATAATACTATTATGTATTTGTTTGTTAGCAAATCCATGAAGTATTTACCGAAATAGTCACGCCAAGCTATAAACGTCATGCATTATTGGGTATCGTCCTCGAAGCTCTCAGATCCACTACGAGACCTTAAGAACTATCGTAGCGATCTCTAATACATGGGGATCATGTACTTACGAGAGATAGACGGTCTCATAGTGGATATGAGAGCTTCGAGAAACGACTAGAATTTACCTGGCGACAAAGAGAAGATTTAGAGGCAGGTAGCAGATGAAGAAGATACAGACGATGGCCATCAGCATCTTCGCAACTTTTCTTCTGGAGATCAACTGGGCTTCCACTGAACTGTGATGGATCTTAGAGTTGTGGCGACCTGCAAAATATGGGGATACATGTCAGAGCAAGTAGTCGGATGAAACGTGCTGGTGTAATACTACAATATCTGCTGAAATAACCATGTTATCAAGACCACGAACTGACGTTAAATGAATTGTCCTCATATAAAGCAGGCAAGGAAGTACACTATTTAGTGACGAGATCACAGTGTGTCATAAAGCACGTATTTTCTCGCATCGGAGAGTAATACTGTTCACTTCAGCCAGTATTGGATTGATCATTAGAGCACGAACTTTTAATTAATAATGACAAAATAGTATTAACTATTTTCAAGAAGATACGTGTCCTTTGCCTTCGTGTATTTATGCCAGTGTATATTAATACATGGATAACGTGGGGATTAGTATCCATATTCGAATAACTGATTTGATTTGTGTATGTCCTGATTAGATTAGTCTAAGTTTATGATTTGTAGTAAACTATCCGCACTAATAGACCTCCACTAGTTGTTGTAAGTCGTTGAAATATAATTAAATATAATTTAATTCCATTTAATTTCCCGTAGCCGGTAATGTATTAATACAATCATCCCAAGTTTAGAGTTTCTAATTACCTATTTTAATTCGAACTTAATTCTGAACTGTAAATTAGTACTTCCAAAGTATACACGTAATTGTTTACTAAAAATATCGGTGAGTGATGAGGCTGACGACCTAATTACTTGTCCGGAATTTAGGGGAAATTACTACTCCGGCGAGATCCGAGGGAATACCTATACCGGAGCACAACCGGAAATGACGCCAGGTTGTACTGATTGGAGTGAGTGAGTGATTTGAAATTTAACGTTGGTGGGTGTTCTTTCGACCATTTGCGGCGATGAAATGTTAATATATCAGAAAGTTATATCAACGGAAAGACAAAACAAAAAAGAGGGGGATATAATAGTGTTGTCCAAAATGAACAGTATTTGCCAAATACGAAAAAAACGGGTAATACGCAAGGCGCTTGTGTTACAAATTGAAGGCTTCCTATCATTGACAGATTGTATAACTGTGTCTGTTTACTCACTCTTGGGGGCTCTTACTCGAACAAGGAACACACACGTACATGTATGTGCCAAGATGTTCTCATGTGTATTGTGCAATGTATATGTTAAATAGTTAGGTGCAGTCGTACTAGCAGTCACACTCTGCATACACATGTATGTACGGTTCTACTACTACTACTCTACTACTACTACTACTACTACTACTACTACTACTACTACTACTACTCTACTACTACTACTACTCTACTACTACTACTACTACTACTACTTAACTACTACCTGAATTGTACGCTAAAAGCCAATGACCTGCCAGTATATAGGGAATGTTTTAGGCACGATATAAGGTAACGGTTTACGTGCTATATATATTGACGAGATATTTAAAAGACAAATTCATATCTTGTAATAAATGTTCTAGAAGGTATATAGTAGGCCTATCATCATTCTTCATCAAGATATTCTGGTTGCCGGTGTGTCTGGAACTATACATGCATGGAGAACATCACGTATACCAAGTATACTAGTATAATAGTATAGAATTTCTGCAGTATCTCAGTATCATTACGATTACAGCAGGCAAACATTCTCTTCTTTGACTACCGGTATAGTAGCATATAGACTACATTGTATAGTAGATCTATCTGAAAAGAAAACGTACGAAGTTTTGTCCAACTTGTTTTATTTCATTACATATGTGGAATATCGTTGTGTTGTTCTTTTATTGAGTCAACAACTGATCAAATTGTAGTCGTCTGTTTCTGTGAGTATCTTTGACAATTATTGTGTAATATTGCCAGTATGTATATACTCTGTGAATGATCCACCCCCGTTATAGATATACAGTATATATACATACTATCTGCACATGCAGTTCCATGTGTAGAGGCATAGACTCTCCATTATATAAATACGTGTAGTGTACCTGGTTTCTGATCTTTCTGTCTACAACATTACGAAATTGTAGGGTGTACAATTAAGTAAAACAAGGGGGAAGGCATCATCGATTACTTAACTCCTCTATATTAGAACGTGACCTCTGTATATTGATCGACTTGGCAGGATGTGTTGCTCAGTCTGCTCCTGCCAAGAGGAGGTGCACCCAGTGCCATGGTGGTTATCGTCTCCCTCTTGGCTCAACCCCGGAACCCGTCTGTCTCTCTCTCTCCCTCTCGTGTCGCAGCCTGGCGGTAGTATAGGTATGTGACAGGCTCTCCAGACTTCCTAACTCCCTCACTGGGCCCCACCAACAGCTGCATGCAGTCACATCAATGTGACACATGATTTCTTAAGACGCCAATCATCTTGTTCGGTTTCCCTGCAGCAGAACGTCCTATATGCACTGCAGCAGACGTCAGAAGCACGCATGCACCACTGCATTCCTCCAGGAACCTCTATACCTCTGTAAGTAGATGCACGTACTGCTATATAACAGTGTACGTATAACAGACTCTGTTCTGGTCTTACCCACAGTTTACTATCAGAGCTCCTTGATCTTCATCAATCGTCATCACTGATCTATCTTCCAGCGTTGAAGAGGAACCAGTAAGCGTCATCTCTTCATATCTGTGTACCTGCCTTAATTGACACGAATAGAATACCAGTAGTATGAAATTGAATGTTTAGAATTCGCGCTATAAATGACTTGACAAAAAAAACACAGCTTCCTCATAGACAGTGTTGTGAACAGCTAGACTACATGCATGGTGTGTTATAGACGAAACTGAGCTTCTGTGCTGTGTCAGCGACCGACCTCAGTCTGAGCAGAAGCTATAGCCCGGTGTGTGGACGGATAGTACGACTCCTGTGACTACTGCAGTGGACTAACTACCCACCACATGTTATTGTATGTTGCAGGAGGACCTACAGTTGCTGACAGTCAGCTTTTGAGGGATATATGGACCACAGTTTGCCTGTCTAATGTCAACTCGCCTTCTCCTGTGAGCTCCGTGGCTACAACAGGCCTACAGAAGCAACACGAGCTGGAAAATCGATACCAGTAGAAACGTCAGCGGATATTTTAAAGTGAGCAGACGCCTAGAAAGAGAGAGAGAGGAGTTGTTTGTTAGGCATAGATAAGAACGATTAGCTTATAAATGGACGTCCCGTGTTTTCATTCAAGTGTGTGCTATCTGAGAGTATCCGTAACATTCTCGTAGACTGGATGGGCGTGTGTTGTAAATACACAGCCCAAGTATAATCTGAGGGTAATGTGTTCATTGTTTGCGAGTTACTAGGAGTAGGGCCCCGTGTTGCGCGTGCCACCGATCTGAACCATCTGATACCATTTCAAAAACTATTTAGAATTGGCGCAATCGCCCGAGACACGGTGGGATTATATTTATAGGCCAAGGATGTTATTGTGTTGAACAAGTGTCGACCGTGTGTGTTTGTGTGGAACTATACAGCGCAATGTGACACAACGAGGCTATGAATCCGACAAGGACGTAAATTAGATCCTCTGGGATCCATAGGATTTTACATAACAAAAACCTACAGTAGGATTTTTCAAGGATTAATGATGAATCGAGGGCCACATCTACGGACGCAGTCTGTCCCAAACCAACGACGACGTCGTGAACGTCCCATGCAACGACAGAACAGGTCGTTTGACGTTCCTAGACCTGTTGGGCTGATACGAGGCTCGGTAAGTGTACAGTAGTCCATATCAATATGAACAGTGACCAATACCGGATGTATAGGCTACTGTTGTAAATGGTTATTCTTTCTATATAAAATACAAAGGAACATTTTATTGTAAACCTTCCTCAATGAGATGACAGATTCTTTGTGTACATGGTGATTTTTATCAACTTGAAATAGTACTAATATAGTAATTAGTACTAATTACAACAGGTAAAGATAATGTAAACTAATTTTAGTACGCATAGACACATGATGCATATAGGCCTATCTATAGGGTTACCCAGTCATGCATTGCACTATCATGACTATGTTAGTAAACCCTTGGGCACGTGTGACGTAGAAGGGTGTTGAGCAACTACTCAAATAAATCAGGCTTTGACAAATATGAAATAATGTTTATACATCGATGATGCAATGTTTACCATGGTCCTCCCGTGGATGTGATTCCACGTAGAAACGTGTTCTTTTCCTTTCACGGACAGGGAGCAGTGTCTGTAACTGTATATAGTGATTATATATATATGGACTCGTTTGTCGTAATACGATACACGCACATACACTATAGATCATCAAATATATATTTGTAAAAAGGCCAGTCTATTTATCGTGATGTCAACCCCCTCCTTAATACTTAAACATTATTTTTCTTTGAATACCTCCTCGTTCATTATCTATGTATGATTATGTATAGTCCTGTAAATATATATGTATGAGTATGTATAGTCCTGTAAATATATACTATGTGTATAGTCCTGTAAATATATATGTATGAGTATGTGTCTAGTTCTGCAGTAGGCTTACAAAATATATATGAATAATGCATGTGTAAATACGTATCAGGGCATGTGCACACAGAACGAGGGCACACACACACACACACACACACACACACACACACACACACACACACACACACACACACACACACACACACACACACTTTAGTATTTTGATTGATCGATTTATTTATTTATTGCTTTAATTATACATCACTATGCGGGAATGTATGCCTTGTATAAGCGACAAATTTACTAGAAATTATGCAAGTTATTTTAATACGTATAGCCTAAAACAAGCATGAACACAATATTAACATGGTTAAATAACAAATATGTGCATGTATAAATTATTAAAACGATGCTATATATATATTAACGACAATTACATTAAATATTAATTAATAGTTATATAAAGGTTAAGGACAGAATTGGCTGTCAATGTTATCCTATGTCATGGTATAGATCAGTCAATATCAGCTGAGGTCGTGACCTATGTGGGACCCCCCGGAGAGTCTATGTATTCCCTAAAAATAGTACTGTATATAGTGATGCAGCATGCATGCAGAGCTATTGTTGTGAAATTAATTTGACACTAAGTGTTGGTTTAAAAAAAAAATTCAAATTTGAATGCCATACACAGATACATATCATGAAGTATAGGTCATTTGCGCTTAACAATTAATGTATAGAAAGACGCCAAAACATACATGAATTATGTTATGTATATAGGCTACTATCAGCTCTATATAGTAGTATATATATGTTGTTAGGCTCATAGAATGCAATATGGAGGCAATGTTGAGTATGTATACAACCACTTCCGGTTCCATTATTCAATGTTTTTTATGACCATGCAGTATACAGGTTTGCTCTATAATATGAACATTGTTATACTGGTCAATGATATAAATAATAGCAATATATTGAAGTACTGCATGTATTGTATAGCAACTTCAGGTTTCTTTATACATGTACACATGTCCATTGTGTGTGTGTGTGTGTGTGTGTGTGATGTGGTGGTGGGTTGGTG
>JAUTBZ010140861.1:0-12826 GCA_032361785.1 Lepetodrilus galriftensis | reverse complement strand
TTTCATTCCATGAAGTATTTACCGAGATAATCTACGAAATAGGGGGGTCAATGCATTTCATGCCAAACTATAGTATTCGGCTTAGCTGTTAGGTTAGTCTAGTCTATGCAGTTTGGTTAGTCTAGGCTGTAAAGCAGGGTATATAGACTGTGAGTGTTGTTAACTACTGGTATGCTCTAGCAAGGCTGTTAGTGTTTGATTAGTGTTTGTTTGGTTGGTTAGTGTTAGGTTTGGCAAGACATTTAGTTTTAGGTATTTGTGAAGGCTGTTAATCCCCATACAAAATTTAAGCTTGAGCATGAAATTGTACTAAAAAATGTTTTGTAATCTTGTCGCCAGGTAGTCACAGACCAAGTTGGTTTGTTAGTAACGTACAGTTGCAGTGGTCTTCGCCTACGAGTGGAATATTCCTGCTGCAACGAAAAACATTAATTAATTAATTTATTCTTTTGGTATTTGGGCTAGGATAGGATATTGTTTTAACAAGGCTAGGTTGTTAGAATTAGGCCAGGTTGTTTTCTTGCCGTTGTTCGCCGTCGACTGCCAACGAAAACCAAGAAATTTGACAATATTTTTCTAAGCTGTCCATGTTGTGGCCTTCCTCCACAGATTGTAAGCTCGGCTCCCGGAGCTGTCAATGCTAGTGGCAGTAGCTGGTCTCTGCCCGCGTACAACAACTCCAAGAGCTAGCAGGGTAGAGTGTGTCTCTATACTTCCACCTTTGTGACCTTCACTTTGTCCACTGCATGGCCGTAACATGTCACCTTTTTACCATCAGTAGCACCCACCAACATGCTGCCCTCTCTGGGATTACCTTTTTTTTATTTCCATATGGTAGATGTAATTTAATTTTTATTTAATTTAAATTTTATTTAATTTAAGAAACAATTTTGGCGTCTATGGCTGAAATAGCCCCACTGCGACGTTTGTTATTACTGTATATATGTAATTTTATTTTTCATTTAACTTTTGTTTTATTTTATTTTTACAAACAAGATTTCGGCATTTACGACTGAAATAATCCCGCTGCGACATAAAACACTAATTTAAAGCACTAATTCAATCAGCATATTTATTTAAGAAAAGATTAATAGACTAAAAGTAAACTTTCTGATGCAATCGTGATAGGATGCGCTGTGTGTATCATGGCAACGCAGTAACATCCTTGATCGGTCAGTATATATTAGTCTCTTTTGCCCTAAACTAACTAACTGTGATATAAGAATTATGAAAGCGGCTATAAACCCCAATTTAAATTAACCCTCTCCCTGCTGAAGGCAACCAGAGATGCCCTAATGAACAGTATCTGTGCCTAATCCAGCAGGAAGAGGGTTAATAAGTACAAATAATATAATAGACCAGAATTGGTTTGTGGTCAATTTGTTTTGATATTTCCTTTTATTGTTGCAAGTGGTAATGATAATTTATTCATTTAATTAACTTTATTCCTTTTGTTAATTAAGCAATATAATGACATCCCAGGGTAGCCCAGCCTATGTACCCCCTTTTGGAGACGACTGCAAAGGGGGGTATTATTTTTAATTCACCTATGAAGTTAATAGAGTGCCACTTGAATGTTATTCAACCGTGCATCTCACTTTTGTAAGCACGATAACACCAGCTGAGATTTGACGTGCTCTATCACCTCACACACCCGTTTGTACGGCATGCCCAAGTTTAGTCAGCATCTCAATTTTGTTGTGATTTATTTGTATTATTTATTTTTGTCAGTCAAGGTGTACTTTTTCTATGTTGTTGTATTTTAATTTCTCTCTGCCTATGTAGCCATTTTATGTCCCTCTATTCAATGCTTTTCCCCCCTAAAATTCTATAACTGTCTTTTCAACTTTTAATAGTACGTTTTGTAACCCTAAAGTGGTTTTTGTAACCCTAAAGTGGTTTTGGTGTGAAAGTTGTTGTAAATTCTATGTGGATGGAATTTGTTATCCAACAAATTCTTTATTACTAGTACTACTGTAGCCATTTTTATCGATTGATGTATCAATGATTTTGTTATTGTTGGATTTCTATTTGTGTTACGTACTTGTTGATTGTTTTTATCAATGACAAGAGGTGCATGGTATTTTCAATATTTTGCTGGACAAATTTGCTTATTATTTTTATAGATATTTTATAGTTGTAGGAAATAAATAAAGCAATGCACAGTATGACTAAGAAGATACAGAATTAAATTAATTTGCTTGAATTTTTGGTATAATTTATTGAATATTTATTTATTCAATCTGCACAGAATAAGTTTAGTTGGCACTGCATCATTTGAATGTAAAAAAATCAATTGCCATAAATATTATTGACACAAGCATTTTATGCTTGAATGGCACTGCATTTAGACTTCTATAATCTTTGCAGAATGCTGAAGTATTTTCTTTCTGTGGATAAATTACCGTATTTGATAGACTAACTGGTGTCAATTTCATGATCTATAAGGATTTAATCATACCGTGGCATAGTAATATCAATATAATAAGATTAAAATCGCTTTCTCGATGACCATTTCACTTTTGTCGTCAATTTCAGCGTGTCTATTTAATTTTTATCGTCAATTTCGTCTCGTCAATTTTGTGTGGTTGTAAATTTCAGGACAGCCCTGATCAGCCAGGCTGGCGTCACTCCATCGCCTCCAACAACAGCAGCAACGTGAGCAGCGACACCGGCTCCAACAGACAGAGCTACACCGACGACCGGGACCACGTGACCGACCCAGCGGAAACGGAGCACTCCTCCACCAAGTTATAGCCGTCAGCGTGTGTGTCCCTCCCTCTCTCCGCCAGTCATATCTCGCCTAACTGTGATGTTCCTCCTTGTGCCTCACGGCCCGTCGACCACGTCTGGACGTTATTATTCCCACGGTCCGCTCGACGGGAGACGTAACCGGTGTTTCTGTCGGATTGTGCGCGAGACTTGACATCCCCCCGCCCCTCGTCCTACCGCCAACCATCCCCCCACGTCTCTCAAACCAGGACTCACTTCGATCGATCGATAAGGTTTCGATGCGACGTCAAGACTTTTGTTGAATGAATTCTACACCTTTCCCCCCTCCCCCCCTGACCACCCCCCACCCCCTGATCCCCCTTTTCGCTGCTGAGCCACCGAACAAGGCTGTACATACAAGACTAGTAATTTAACACGTGCTAGGTCAAACCTAGTGGAAGAGACTACTGTGAGCCTGCCTGACTGTAATATACCAGGGCAGGTTTTTATCTGCATGTATGCCGACCTGACTCATTGACTGACAACTACTACCTTATATAAGCTTCGTAACCGCCACCTGTTGTATGGACACTCCTTTGGGCCATGTATGGGACGTATGAGAGAATGTATGACCAGGTTATTTACTCAAGAACATTATTAAGGGCCCAGTAATCTTTTTAGACTCTTCATGCACTTATAATAATAATAATAATAATACATATTTATAATGCACCAAAACCAGATATACTGCTTGCTCACATGGCTGCAGACACATTGGAAGAATAATGGCACCAGATTCCTTAAATATCCACTCACTCACTCCCTACAAAATATCTACTGGCCCTTAATTTATTTTCTTGAGTATGTATTTAAAAACGTATAGGCTTCATCCACCCTAACCACCCCTCCTCGCCGAGCAGACCAGATAGATATATGCCACTTGTATATAGGGTTTACGCATAACATATTGTCAAACTATGCATGGCGCACCAGTGTAGAGAAGGTGCTATGCAATAACTGGAGGTGGGACGACAAACGGGGAGGGGGCGGTAAAAGGGGACCATTCAGTGATTTTTAAGAAAAAAAATGGGGGAATTTTAGCGAAATGGTAAATGGATACCATTCATGATGTACGCGATGATGTATTTGATGCGTCTCACTACATTGTGAAATTTTGAAATTGAATGTAAAAATTGTAAGGGAGCATTTATTGCTATTTATCGTAAAATTCCCAATGTTGTTAAATGTTACAACAACACGAACATCCCCCCCATCAGTTGAATTTTGACTTCTTCTTCTAGTGCTACATCCCTCGTCAAAATTGACGAAGTTTTTCCATGCTCAGTCAGTAAACACGTCGGAAAGAATTATTGTGTTGTTGATGAAAAAAATTGTTTTGGGTCTTTGTTACTTATCTCCACTTGCAGTGATTGTTGGTGTTTGTTGATTGAACCGCTACGAAGCTGTACTTGTTTGTCAACCATTTGTTTCCTCTTGTCATTGTTGTCCAGATGAAATTGTTTGCTTTGTTGATGTTATTTTCGTCCGAAGTTTGCCGATAACTCGGGTCGGAAAACCCCAGAAAGTCTTATCAACATAAGCATCACAGAGACACCTCTACCGTAGTTATATATATATTATATATATACACAAACATTTATTTTTAGTTGACCCAGTTTTGTGTTCACGTTAGGCTGGTGCTTGTAGTTCAGTCTTGAAACTAAACCATATCATGTCAGAATGTACCCGCACGATGAAGAAGAATGCACATGTGCAGAATCAAAATAATGTATTTATCAGCATATCCGTGTTCTGTTTGATAATGGAGAGACGCCCGATATTAGCAGTGCTTCGCAGCGTTAAGTACTTGGTGTGAAATCAAACCTGAAAAACACCGAAAATAGTCCATCATGATTCAACCATTTTTTTCCCCCGAGGAACTTTTTTTTATCTCTTGAAACTAGTCTAATACTTGAAACACTGCTAGTTAACTCTCTCCATGCTGAAGGCAACTGGAGACTCCAAAGAGCAGTGCCAGTGCCTAACCCAGCAGTGAGAGGGTTAATAAGACAGTCTTTATTTAGTTTATAGCAGTCTGGCTTAGTCCTCTCCCTGCTGGAATAGACACAGGCACTGCTTGTTAGTGCATTTATGGTTGTCTTCAGCATGGAGAGGGTTAGATGTTTTGTAAAAATATTCTATCCTAGTTGAACAACAAATTGGGCAATATTTTTGTTATTCTTTTATCATTTAATATTATTTAATTATTATTGATTATTTTTTTAGAGACTGGTAAAATGTTACTGTAATTGTTAGCATGGCTTGTGAGATTATTCGTATTAATTTAGAACAGGAATTGGGGGTCACTGTTACAACAGCTTCCACATGTTTCTCGTCTTCCAACAAGAAAACTACACGCGAGCCGGCGGCTAGTGATGATTGGTTGTGATAAGGCAAACAGTCCCCCCCCTGGAGAATATGATCCTGTCTGTCGCAGAGTGAATGCCTACATCGGTAGGAGAAAAGATGTTTTGAATGTAGCTGGCGTTCTTGTCAATGACATCTTCGTCGTAGTGTAAAATTGTTTACCGGTCTGAATCTTTTTCATCTGTTTACGACCACAAAATTCAATGTATAAAGTAGAGAAATGGTCAAAGCTTTATTGAACCAAGAAAGCATTAAATAACAGTAAGGGAGCTGTTCTTCAAAAGCTAAAATTGATACTCATGAAAGATGATAATATCATAAAAATAATAATGAACTGAAATGTTTATGTTAAGTACAAGATTAAAATGTGAACATTTCTTGACAATATTTTGAGGATATGTACTTTGATTGTTTTCAGGGGAAGGGGGATTTATTTTGGATTTTTTTGTTTGTTCATGAAACTTAAAAACTGCTTATATTGGAAGAGTTGATCTGAATCTGGATAGTCGTGTGGGGAATATGTAATTGCAGTCGCTTGTCGAGTTAATCCGTGACTAATCCTCTTCTCTTTCTCCCCCCCCCATGCCGATGTTTGTGGTTATGAGCTGGATTGTGTGTCGACATGTTGAATGTCTGCAGAGATTGTACAGCTACAATGAAAAAGGGACCCTATTTAACAATTTGACACTTGTTTGGGGGGAAAAGCAGTTTAGACAAGACAAGAAATAAGACATTCCTGCAACACGTTTGAAAAGAATTAACCCCTTGTCTTTTGACATATCCCAAGTGGTGGTGTGCTTGAATGCTATCGCTGCATGGCGTTGCTTGATGTTATAAATGTGATCTCTATACAAAAGTATGTTTTTGAAATAGAAATTTACATTTATTTTTGCAAACTATGAATGCTATAAATGGACGTCCGATTGTTTTGCTAATATGGTGTTTATCGCCTCTCCCCCCCCTCATCGGTGCTGGCATCAACAATACGTTAGTGGATCCGTTTGTTCAAATTAGTTTAGGTATAGTTGGTGGAGTTGTGGGGTTAAAACTGCTTGATTTTTAGCCTATTGAGAATATGATTTAGTAAAATCGTTTCATTCATAAAACAATTTTCGCTGTGCCTTCATGGTCTCATAATGTAGTCTAAAGCTTGGCTTTCCGAAAAGTACAGACATACAATTTACTCATTACTGGTGTGCAAGTTTTCATATTTAGTTACATGGAAGGGTGTTAATTTGAAGTGGAAGGGGTTAATTTGACCGAGTCACTGGTAGTAATAGAGAAAAGAGTCGAGTGCCAGTAGTACTACTCGCGTTTGTACACCGTGACGTTTCTCAGGTTTTCCAGTGTGTCGAAACATGGAATAAAATCAGCATCATAATATTGTGTAAATAGTCCAGCATTTCATGTGTCCTCCAGTTTTGATTGGATGAGAGTATGGGTTGGGGGTGGGGAGTTTCATAGAAGCTGATTGGACGAGTGCTGGGTCCTTGTTGTCATGGAAACTGGCATCGAGATGGATCCCAGGTGCCCTGTCTGTCTATGACACCACTGGCTGTAGTAGTAATACATTGTACATGAACCATAGATTCTGAATTGTAGACCATTGCAATTCTTACTGGGAAATTGAGGTTAGGGGTTGGGCAAGGTTATATATTACATCGTATGCTAATGGGACACGTGATGCAGATTTCTTTGAATCCATCTCATGGACATTTAATGTCATGGCCCCCCGTTCCACAGAACAATCGTAGCGCTACGAGAGTCGTAACTTGTACACGTTAACATGGTGTTACGACTCTTGTAGTGCTACGCGTCGTAACTTGTATAAATTAACATGAGTTACGACGATCCATAGCGCTACGATCTGTAGAACGAGGGCCCACCTAGCCCTATTAATTTAGTTTTCTTCTTAAGAATCGTATGATCTTTTGAATCTGTAAAATACAGACCTGTAAATACATATATATGAGTATGTATCTACTATTCTGTGCAACACTCAGAAATTTTTTTTTTCTCTCACTTCTGCTCATCGATTTCTGAACCTTCGTAACATATTGTATTTCACCATCACTCACTGCATTTCTTCCATCTTTTAAAAGGATCGGGCCAGTGTTCCTTATGCTCTCCACAGCTTTAGGCTAGACATGTTTCATCAATTATTATGCTTCACATTTCCTCACGGGCCATATATCGTTGCATATGGGTGAAATATTCCTGCTGTGACGTAAAACAATAACCCATTCACAGGCTGTGTACTGGTAAAAGTCGCTGTGAAATTTGGAAAAATAGGAAATTTATTTATGACGTGTAGAAGGAAGAGGAGATAATTATATCTGCTTTGTAAAAAAAAAAATATCGAGACCTGGAAAAGGGTCTCGTGGAATAAAGGGGCAGATAACTGCGGAGATCATCATGTAAAGCGATTTAAGCCAAGGACCTGTGAATGCTGGAACGCTACGTTATGTAAAATGGCAACACAAATCAAATACCTGAAATTAAATTTCTGTGCAATGATTGTAATCCGTTTTTATTTGTGTACAATAGAACTTCCTCCCCAACGGTATATTTTTTCTTAAACCAGAAATTTAGTTGTGTACAAATTGTATGATAAGACTAGTAGTTGCTTACCAAGTTTGTAGAATTCCTCGTATTTTGGATGAAGCTGAATGCATTGTATAGCTGTGTTGATATATTAACCTCCTGATAATGCTTTTCTTAGGCAATGCTTTGTGCAGGCAAATGAACTTGTATATTTCCAGCTATGTTTTGTATCAATAATGTACAAGTAAATTGTATAAGTCTCTTACAGAAAAAAATAAATGTGTATATTTACATACAAATGGTGTTCTTTCTTTTCTTCAATGAATTTGATCTTCAGAGTACAATATCTGAATGTATTGATGAATAATGAATTTCCATCATATTTGCACAAACTGCCAAATGCTACTTCACAAGCTTGGTCGTCGTATATGGATTTCTACTGCAACATTAACACTCTCAATGCTGGAGGCAACAGTAGATGCCCTATCAATGCTGGAGGCAACAGTAAATGCCCCCAAGAACAGCAAGATTGTTTAGCCTCAATTTACATGATCCTAAGCTTCGATTAAGAAGCCAAATGTGTCGTGCAATATAAAAATATAATCAAAATCAGGCCTTGAGATTACGATCCATTTTGAGTATAATTTCATGCCCAAGCTCAAATTTTACATGGAGATTTATAAACAAACCTTCGAGTTGAGCATGAATCACAATCAGCTTTCTAAGAGGCTTTCCTTCTATTGCCTCCAGAGAGAGAGGGTTAACTGACAAGATCAACTGAAAGTTGGAGCAGAAAGGAACTTGATGCATTAACCCGATCTGTGCTGGATTAGGCACTGACACTGGCCTGTTTAGGGCATCTAAGGTTGCCTCCCTCATGGAGAAGGTTAAATAACACAAGGGCATCTTCAGAACACTGGGCAAAAAAAGCTAACATGCAATCTTATACACTATTACGCATGTTTATTGAGAACAAAATACATATAGCATATCTGTCCCGAGATTACGAAACTTTACTGTGTATGTTTTTGTGCTATGCTAAAAAACATGACGTTTTATGAACAAAATGCTGAGTCGAGTATGAAATCGTACTCAGAAAAGTTTCGTAATCTCGGGGCTAGTACACACAAAACAATTGTAATAATAAATACTGTTATGTATATGTGTAAACATACTTTCAAACAACGGTACATCTTGTTTGGTCCAACATAGTACATAGTAATGCATTGAAGGGTACGCGGTATGTATTGCAGCTATATACAGATTCTATTGTGAATATATTATGAGCATCATCAATTATTATAAATGCATAATTATCTTAGTACGTGGATTGAACACAAATTCTGTAGATTGAACACAAATCTTTTGTAAATGATGAAACAATTTCCATGCAATACAAAATCATCAATGTCATATTTTATTTCGACAATTATTCAGGTTAGATGGGTTTTATTGATACCCGGTAGGTTTCCTGATATATGTTGGCGTTAAGACATCTGGAACTAACAGAAAAGGTATTGATAATAATGTGAACTTTCTATACATATTTCTTTTGGTGGTTCTTCATTAATTAATTGTCATATGTATAAAATAGAAATCAAGGAATTGCACAAACCTGATATAAATAGTGTGTGTGCCCTACATATAAATGACAGGCACCGAATATCAAGATAATGTATTGTATTATACTCGCAACGTTTCAACAAATTTTGAATATTGAAACTGATTTTTTAAAAAAGGCTTTACAAAAATATGCTGTGCTACACATCTCTCACAAAGTGATTGATTAAAAAATTCAAAATCCTAGTGGTTGTAGATTTACAAAATAGATTTTCACACTAGAGTATTATATGGTTGGAATACAAGTTATACATGATATGTAAGTTTTATGACCAAACAAAAGGGGCAGGTAACACAGTAAAAACATTGTATGAACAGTTGGAGGAAGTACAGACTAGTTCACACTAGCATGGCAAACATTCTCGAAAATAGTTACGTTAACTATTTTACCAAAGTAAACATATTATCAATGACATTCACACTACATACAGTAAATCTGCTATTATATCGATGCTAAAATATTTTTAAAAAGTGGATATTTATAAAAGTCAATTTAACAATACTATACTATTAATCAAAGGATTGCATAGTCTACATGTACTTCTTTATGGATTAGCGAGATAGATGCTAAGCTATTGATTGTCCTAGCTACGCTTCATCAAAAACTTGTGAAAGAGATAGAATTATTAATATCTGACAAACAAGCTGTGACACAAATGCAGAAAAGAGCGATTCATATTTCATCTCGCAACTCGTTGAACATTTTCTTATAAAATCAATATATTTGACCAGCGTTTTGTTATCTTTATTTTTAAATTTAGGTTTAAAGCTGCTTTCAAGATTCTTTCACTTATATCACGGCTTGTTCGTTTAACGCACGAGGGAACCCACAGCATCCATATTGCCATGGTACAAACATGGTACAAACATGGTACAAACAGCGCATCCTATTAACATCGCTTCAGGTAACTTTCGCAAACATTGATGTCAGGCTCCCAGGAGTTGTGTTCCTACATACTATAGAAGATCATTGGCGCCATCTATCAGGAATGTTCTATGGAGTGAAAGAAGATGTTAAAGGCATACAATCATGGTTTGTTGACATATTTCATGGTAAAATGTAATATATAAATGACTGAAAGTATTTAATTTATTTGTCTACACAAGTATATTGGCCAACAAGATACAGTTTCCACATGTCCCACTGGTTTTGAATATTTTCACAATTAATTTTATGAAAGAAATATAAAAATTTTGAAAATCAGTGGGACCTGCAAAAAATGTATCTTATTTTTTATCTTGTGATTTTTAACACGTGGAGATAAAACAAAAAGAGAAATATTGGAAAATCATACTTTCAGATAAAAAACATGTATAACCATGAAACAAGTCAACAAACCGTTCTTGTATGCCTTTAATCAAATCCGATTTATTACTTCCTAATTCGAAGTCTGCTGAGAAATGGAAGATTGTAAGAGCCAAGGTAGATAACTCCGTCTCTCTCCTCGACTTCGCTGGTTGAAGGAATGACCTTTCCTGTGGGGTCGTGAAGACTTCGGACGATGGCGCCGGTCTTGTCCAACTCCAGGAGAAGTCCGTATTTTGGAACGAAGTTGACGATTTGGTCTTGTGAAAAAATCTGAAATGATAGAATGTTTTTATTAACGACCACAAGGTTTTCCATAATAATAAGAAAACAGTACCAATTTTCGAATATCATTAAGATAAACAAGATCCAAGGTACCATTTCACAACGCTCTCTTATCCACTATGAGGCCATAGCACTTTCAGCATGCATTTCGCATGGAATTATGCACCACAATACATGTGTCATATTATTATGTATTATTATTATTTATTATTATTGTGAATTTGATAGCCAGATCCTTCTTCTCACTCGTTAATTATTTTATAGTGCATATATTATTTGCATCATTTACAGAAATTATCAAAATGAATACACAATCCTGAAAATATACGGAAAATTCTCACGTCTACCTTTGTAACAAGACTCCTAATCCAAGGTTTATTTGCGGCAAAGTCGAGGAATGAGAATTTCCCAGCATGCCTTGTGGTTGCCAGTCCCACCCAGAACGTTCCTCGGATGTTCCGGCGAATGTTGTCAGGAGTTCCGGGGAGGTTGTCCGCGAAGATTTCCAACTTTCCCTTCTGATCTCCCTGCAGCCAGTATCTGGAACAACACAGGGACCATGGACGATGACGACTCAATCACAATGACTACAAATGATTTTACATCTGAGCTTGGTGGAAATTCTACTAATGTTTAACCCTCTCTAACCCTCTCCCTGCTGGAATCGGCAAACGCGCTGCTTATTAGGGTATTTCTGATTGCCTTCAGCAGGGAGAGGGTTAAAGATGAGAATGGGGAAATTGTTATTTCAGCTAAAACAGCCTGGATCCAGACGCCACAGACCATGTCTAGGCCCTGAGATTACAAATTTAATCTGGTGGTCAGAATTACCCCAAATTACTATAATTGTAGAAGTTTAACCCTCTCCCTGCTGAAGGCGACTTAAGTTGCCCAATCACATGCAGAAATAGAACACTTTGATTTTATTTAGCAGGGAGCAGCACCACAAAAATATTCATGTTTGTTTTCTCTCAAAGCGATAGCAATCCTAGCTACATTTTCATCACTCAGATCAATGTTGTTAACACCACAGAATTTATATTAAAGCTGAAGAAATTCAAGAGTTACCTCCATATTCTTGCTTTCGTTGTTTCACAGACGAGAAGAAAGTCTTCATCCTTGGACAGCTGAACACCATTGGCGAAGGCCAGACCATCAATCAACACCGTCATCTCCTTGCTGTTCGGATTGTAGGCCATAACCCTAATGGTAAACAAATGAAGACATTTTATACATGGACTCCCAGATCATCGAGATACTGTGACTAAATATGTGTTACTTTAACCCTCTCCATGCTGAAGGGAACTGGAGATGCTCAAAAGAACAGTGACTGTGCCTAATACAGCAGGGAGAGGGTTAAAAGAACAATATTCTTATTTTTCTACTAATTTGAACAGCTACAAATTAAAATATTTTCTCGCAGGTTTATTGCAACATTCAGGGTTACGGATGTTGCGGGTTTCCTCCTGCTTCAACTGACAAGTTGTGATATTAGTGAAAGAATATAGAAAGCATGAATGAATGAATGAATTATTGTTTTACGTCACAGCGGGAATTTTTACCTATAGAAAGCAATTCTAAAAAAAAATATTAAAAAAAAATGATATTTTACAAATCTCGTTTGATACTTGCCTCCCTGACTTCTCTGCCTCAAGGATGAGATATCTGTTATCTCTTCTGCCCCACTTCGTGCTGGAGTCGCTCACGTAGATTGTGCCATCGCTCCCAATGTCAAGGTCGTTCAGAAATTGCGGATTCTTGCCGTTTATTATGGTCAGTTGTGAGGAGAACAGCACGTGAACATCCCCTGAGAAACAGTGTACGACAAGTTTAACATGAAACAGTATTTGACAATTAATATACAGTGCTCCCTCGATATAACGCCCTTCGATGCACCGCGGATTCGGATACAACGCGGGGTCCAACGTGGAC
>JAUTBZ010140850.1:0-12827 GCA_032361785.1 Lepetodrilus galriftensis | reverse complement strand
AGAGAGAGAGAGAGAGAGAGAGAGGGAGAGACAGTAAGATAATCTTGATACTTATATAATCATTAAATCATCGTTTTTTACGAAAAGACGAAGTACAATACTAGCTACTGCTACTACTACTACTACTACTACTACTACTACTACTACTACTACTGACAGATATAACAGATATAACGTGTTCATGCTCAATGACAATGACATGGAGGAGTTGGGGTGAGATCTTCAACGTGTATTTCACACTTGGCGCTGATTGGCTGTATAGTTTTACATTCCTTTCCCGTGTTGATTTCACCAACTGATTGACGTGTGTTTTTTCTATTTTGTTTTTGAGAGAGAGAGAGAGAGAGAGAGAGAGAGAGAGAGAGAGATGAGAGAGAGAGAGATAAAGAAAGAAAGAAAGATAGAGAGAGAAATAACGAGAGAGAGAGAGACACACTGCAAACTAGTTAGCAAGTATATATAAACATACAATTATAATGATATGCATGCGCAGATATATACCACTTGACGTGGAATAATTCCCTTCATATTTTCATTTTATAGGTACATGTAGTACGGTGTATATATCAATGTCTAGAACACATCTGTAGTACCTATCCTTTTAAATAAATATATATTCATAATTTAGCAAAATCAATGACCAAATGCATGCTTTTATTAAAACACGAAATAAAGGTTACTTAGATAGTAGTATTTACATGCATTTTAGTACGACTGATAGGAGTCGATCTAGCTGTTGTACCGTTTCATTTGTAAAGTATTACCACGACAAAATGTTTAAACCTAATTACATAATCGTTGAATTATACATTTTCTAGGAATTTCTAAAATAACCCCATATAAGATCACATGCTTTGCATCTGTCTACTAAAATGTGAAATTAATTATATAATTGGACTGCAATCTGAATGATATGATCATGAATATTATGCTACTATTCACTTGATAAATAGTTCACAATAAGAAACATGGCACACAATTTCTATTAAAGTTAGTGATCTGGATATCGTTTCTCGAAGCTATCATATCTACTAAGAGACCATAAGGACTCTCATAGCGATCTCTAATAAATGATCGTGCACTTACGAGAGCGCTATGGTGGATATGAGAGCTTCGAGAAACGATACACTGTATGATATAGGAGTTACTGTGTTTTTTAAACAGGCCCCGTGATTACGAAACCTTTGGGAGTACAAACTCGTACCCAACTCAAGGTTTAGTTCCCAGCTCAACTTATATACTTCATCGAAAATTTAATGAATTGATAGTAAATATACTAGCATCTTGAATCATGTGTACGCATATACATGCATGTATCTATCTGTGTATCTATCTGTGTATCTTCAAATAGTAATTTTCCCCACATAATATTGTCCCCACATTTATTGGTAGGTAAAATCTCAATTCCAACACAGAGACATTGTAGCTTGCAGTATGTTTTAGTATATTAAACATAGTGTTATACTATATATAGTATGATACATTAAGTATGTTGAGAAATATACTATTCAATGCGTTTCATAGTCGTAAGTTATAAGTGATGTTTAAATGCTATGCCATTAACATGATAATTATACTTTTGAAGATTACATCCACTTTGATTTTCTTTTCATCTTTTATAAGCTTCTTACCATTCAATAAATCCAAGTAAATGTTCCTTTAGACTCGAATCTAATGTACACTGTATAGATATATATTACTCATACTTTGTGAATAAATGTATATAATAATTTGCCCTGGGCCTACTCTGAACCAATTATGTTGAAATGACAAATGACATCGACTCTGAAGAGGTTATCACCGAGTATTATTGTCGTTAGGGTACCACTCTCAGTAGTACGGGGCCAACAAACCACGACGTAGTCTTCACAATACACGTTAGGACTATTTCTAAACGCACATTGTCCGCAAGAGGCCAAGTCATTCTTCAAGATAGTCGTCCCCTTTGTCCGGCACTGTTGCCGGTATTAATTATCTGAATGGGATCGGTAGTGCATAGGAAAAGGTTTTTAAGCACAATAGCAAGAACATGATGCTTGAAAAGCGAATTGCCTTCGATCAAACAGCGGGCGTATCAAACCGCATCCTTGCTGTACCCCTGTATTGAAACGTACAAAGCAACTCGTTGGGCATATCTACATCACAATTCGTTTTTTCAAGTCAAGTAGAAATAAGATGTATGGGTAACTCGAGGAAAAGATAAATACGTCGAGAAACTCCTCAATAAAGATGTTGAATACGAAAGGTGTGGTCATGAAGAATGGACCACTGTGGTCAAACAGCCGAGGGACAAAGGACAAGGAGTGAAGCAATGGCCTTTAGTATAATGGTATAGGATGTTCTTGCTCGTATTGTATTTCGTCCTTCGACTGTAAAAAAAAAAAGAAACAGCTATACGACATGATCATGAAATAATATAACTAGAAGGTTGGGTATGTTTTAATAGTGGGGACTGTGGGGACGAGATGGAGGTGGTACGATTGGTCGAGTCCCCTGGTGGTACGGGTGGTGTAGATGTCGAAGTGAACATTAGAAGTAGAGGTGTTGCGGCGAGGTAAAGGTTGAGGTGGAAGTAATGAAATAGGAGGTGCGATAAAACAGGCTAAAAATCTAAGTTTAAGTAGAGGTCGAAGTAATATGTTTAATCGTGGAGGTCGAAGCGATATGTTTAGAAGTGAAGATCGAAATTATATGTTTAAGTGGAGGTCGAAGTGATATGTATACTTCATATACTTATTATATATAATATAATGTAATATAATATAACACTAGTTAGACTCATCTTAGAGGATGAACGTAAATAGTATAACTATACATTATATTGATTGGTATTATATTTATAAGAAAGGAGCCACTGAAATTATTTATCCTTGTTCTCTATAGGGACCAGTAATCTAGACTTGCTTAACTGATCTGGAGGGATATTTGGAATAGGAGTATTTGGGTGAGAACAAGGTGTGACACAGACTAAATAATAGTGTAACGCTTTGAGCACGAACCTTATGCATGGAGCTTACTGTAGCACAATATATACACATTACTAGTAGTAGTATTATATTTTTTATTTTTTTTTGTATTGGGGTTTAAAGTCGCTTTCTAGAATCTTTCACTAATATTACGACTTGTAGTAGTAGTAGTAGTAGTAGCGGTAGTAGTAGTAGTAGTAGTAGTATAGTAGTAGTAGTAGTAGTAGTAGTAGGAGTAGTAGTAGTAGTATAGTAGTAGTAGTAGTAGTAGTAGTAGTAGTAGTAGTAGTAGTTTCATATAATTTCCAACGTCACGAAATAAACAGAATTCTATAGAGTGTATAATGCCCATTTAGTTTCCGATGGAAGACGTACGAATACACGGGATACGATGCAGGGTCAGGTGTAAAGATACCTGGATTGGTCTGTTTACCTTGCGACCAGGTGGCCCCATGTCACTTGGTGCCTGTCGAATCCCATTTAACCTCTCAACGCCTCAATCTACACGGACTACATTGGCGGTTTAAGCCGTGCTAATTATTTCGCACGCTGTGACTAACCAAACCCCGCTAATGTACAGTTAGTGTACCCAATTTTATCAGCTCAATGTTTAGCCAATAAACTTTAGGTGTGTCGTCACGTGATGAATTGTTGCCAGTTAATACTCGATTTCACACCTGATAACAATAAAACAAAACACGATCATGTAATTTACATCTTCTTTTTGTGCAGTGAATATTTTATATACTCGCAACTCTTTGAACAAAAACCCTTTTAGTGCAAGCCGTTTGTATTTGACTATGGTTCCATTGCGATCTTGTGTTTTCTCTCTTTAAAAGCCATTTCCCCAGAGCCGGAGGATAACACTGATGCTCTCAGCCGTCCCATTGTTCCAGGAGCAGTAGGAGCGTATACTGAAGATAACTTTAAATATTTCACTTCGCTTTTTGTCTGATGCTATTGTAGTTTTCGCACTCATTGTGTGTATTGTATTATAACATAGGAATCCAACAGGATCGCTAAGTGTATGCCCGTGAACACACAGCATCCTAATAGCCACACAGAATAGTTGACTAAATAATGCACAATTGTAAAATAAAATAGAATCCATTTGCTAGAGATGAGATAATGGATTTGAATTCGCATTCAACGCCTCTTAATTGAAACTAGTGTATGTATTTGTTAGGTGTGTGTTTGTGAAGGCGATATTAATTATACATACTCGTGCAAGTAATACTGTATCTATAACGTGTACTTAATCACTTATATATGCTTTTTCAAAACAGTGTTGTCTAACTCTTACAGTAAACTTTCAACAACGAAATGAACACATTCAAACTTTTAAAAATACATTCATTTTCGCAAACGTTTGACAGTTTTAGATACAACGGCTATATTTAACCTAAATATTAGACTGATTTTTTTGCATGCAGAACAATGTTTATTAATAAACTGCATAATAATGCAACATGACACATGCAGTGCGTGGCTAAGTCGGTAGGGTGTTTAATCGTGATCAAGGCACCGCAGGTTCGAATCCCATTATCGGCATTTATGTTGTTGCAATGGTTTCCAACGTTGGTAATTAACACAATATTTCAGTTTTCTAGTATGTCAGGATCAAATCGCACGCAACGTACATGCAAACTGAAGACATCATATGGGAATTTCCAAAGTGTAATTGTTTTCAAGCGAAATTTCAAAGCTTAATTAATATACAGACATACTACCACAGAGGTTGTATTTCCTTTTCCTTGTGTGTAGGCGTTTTAAGCATGCTTTATCTGTGTGGGGTTTAGCGCGTTATAAGTGCCATTATTATTTATTACCTGTGTAGTCAAAATAAATGTATATATTTTTAGGTAAAACTTCTATATAGATCTACGATCTGTGATAGTATGCGTTTTATGTACCATATGTGAGGTGAAACGTAAATAACATATATGTATACCTATATATCTGCGTTTGAAGGTATAAGGGTCAGTAAAATATGTTACGTTTTGATCTTAATACATTTAATTGTATGTACATGTGACAATATGAATATCCACCAGAAATCGAAGGGAAGACAACGGTAATCTTGTTTTTTTATATTATGTTGGATTATTATTTCCCAAAATATGGTTATCACTCATAATAGCAGTATGGCTATATGCATGACCATCTGGAGAAGAGAAACAAACGTTACCAGAAGTGCAGTTATCGTATAACGAAGTAACCCAGTGAAGATGCCTATTAATTTCCTCTGATTCACGGGTGTGATTAGTACGACTAGCCTCAGTTTAACTACACAAATGACACGGGATACTTAACGAGGTAATAAACTGCCGTAACAAACCGTCGGCAGGACAGTGCTAACATTATGGATTGTCAGGGTGAAGGGTGTGTCAACGAGCGACCAGGAAAAGGGATAATTTGACAATGTGTTGATAGATTAGTGGCACTACTAGAATTCTCTCATCGGCAGTGATTGCCTTGTGATTTATATTCCATCCCGACCCCAGTCCCTTATAGCCAGACTGAGGACTTTACCACTAACTCCCAAGCTAATATTACGAAAAGAGTCAGGCGAACTGGGCAAGGAAAATTGCAAATGACTTTACCATTTGTGGCTCTTTCTGGCACCATTCAGCAGAGCCCCATACCAGGCAGATTTATAAAGAACACTTTATGTCATGCGGTTTTTCCGATCAATTGACGATAGATTAGCTTTCAAAAAACGTCTATAGAGGTAATTTTGGAGAGAAATCTTAGCGGGATGTTCAAGGTTTTCTGCACGTGTCTGTTTGTTCGGAGAACTAAACCATTCCCAACGTTCCTAGTTTAGCTGTTTCACATTTCAATAAACGTACAATACAGGCTGATCACTCTCGCATTTAACGAGCTAAAGAAACGTAGAATTTCTTACTTCGCCGCGGGATGGTGTCTAAAAGTGACGACATATACTTTTGTTAATTTAATCTCCTCACCGCCGCATGCTCTGCGCATTCGAACCAAATCGCCAGTTTTCCTCCACGCAAACTCCTTGCAGCTGGCACTGCCAGCGAGCCTTCGATTTTTTGGTAGGGGTGAGCCAGGGTGAGCAACCTCTACCCTTCCAGTTCGCCTTGAATCCAGACCTGTAATCTGACATATCCATTACTGCTAAAAACATTTTTGTTCTCATAATAATGAGTAAAAGTACCCTATTTATCTGTTTAGAACTTCTTTAAACGACAGCCCCAAATACAAAGAATACCGAGTATGATTTTATATGCGTTGAACAAAAGCGAGGTTAAAGCGGTTCTGGCATCATCGTAAGGAAAATATGTACAGTCAGTCAATGGGCCTTTTAAAGGCATTCATGTATGAAAAGCTTGCTTCTAAACCCTAGTGCAAAGCTTTAGAAATGGTCTGAATGCCCCGCTGTGTATGAATACCGCTGAATGATTTTCAATTTTCTCGCGGACAATTGTGAAATCACGATGAATAGACGCTGTGTTGATTTCATTACTTCTTCCAACAATATGCGCTGAATATCTGTCGATTTCGCCTGAATAGCCAGTATTTGTCTCGCTTCTTTCATTATGTCATGAACAAAGCAGAGGTATTCAGGTTCTATTCTCTGCCATTGACAGGGCACACTTGCTGTCTTTGTCCGCGCTCAATTGATGCCTTCCTCCTCCTGGCTGGCTATTATGCTGGTATTATGAGGCGCTTGTTCGCGGGAATTATAGAACCGGAATCCATGCCCAGATGCCGAATTACGCCTATTCAGAAGCTTTTGCAAATTCATTTCATCCCAAAAAGGCAACAATGTGTATTTGCGCTTTTCTCCCTTGTTTAGAAATAATAAGCGCCAATGGAAATACGAAAGTTTCTTGGCCGTGTATACAAATTGAAGAACCTGACGACCTTATAAAAACGCATGGTACTTGTTCAGAAAAAAATGTGTCCTACGGGCTAAGGTAGACGATTCAGCAAGAACGTTTAACAAATGATGTTGTTAAACAAAATCGACGGCGTTTCTTAGCAGCTGCTTGCCCTCCATATCCGCCTTTCTTAGCGAAACGATTTCAGATAGATTCTGCTAGAGGCCTTACCGCGCAATTGTTCACGACACACAAAAGAGCGTATTATTTCAAGAACACTGATTGTCTTCAGGAAAGAATAGAAATTGTCTTTTATGTGTGAAGATGGAAATTGAATGAAACGGCTTTTATTGGGAAGACATGGAGCTAAAGCGCTGATGATGGTCTGCAATACCATGACACATTGGCTGTGGATTATTGTTACATACAACGTGAAAGGATTAATTACTGAAGTGATTGCGTCCGTTTCTCCAAGTTCCTTCTAGGATTGATGTTACCCTCAGTTCAAGATGATTGGTGGTCGCATTTTCTTTGTACAAATATTTGACTTGATTTTTAGCCCGTCATATTGACCAGTTTGCCATTGTTGAAGATGCCAAAGCTTTAGAAAGACGGCTTTCATGGCCGAGAAAAATGATTGGTAAATTAGGTATTTTCAAAAGATTATGACTGCAAGTTGAGTGCATGCCATTTTATTATGCTGCAAATAAAAGCAGCCATTGATCTGTCCATATAAAAGGACAAAATGTTCTATATTGAAAATTCGTGTCACATGAGAGTGAAGAGAGTTGGTCTATTATGAAGGTATAGATTAGAAATATAAATACCATATAAGTAGTATTGCATACACATGGATATTGATAGACACTGAACACGGCCTGTTCATGGACGCTGCTTTGTATATAATGCTTTGCTTCAAGTACCATTGGTGCTAATACCTTCTAACAATTTGATCTAATAGAGTTTCATTTATAATTTAATGCAAATGAATGTGCCCACCTCAAATATATATTGTTATACTACAATGTTAACAGAGAAACAAAGAACACATATTGTAAGCATAAAATATAATTGATACAGGACAAAAGAGTTCAGGTTCGAATCCAGAACGGTATTGAACTATGAACACCGCACATAAACAACATATGTGCAGTTCATTGATTGAACGGCATGTCCTTAAACTAAGAAACACAGCAGTGAATTATATAGACTATATATCATCTATATTTCAATAAATATTGCGATTAATATTCTTTACAATTGTACATCCTTTGTAATATATAAATATTTCCAGTTATTATTAAAGAAATATTTGTTTATTTTGTTATTAATTTTATTGTTTATTTTAAAATCCGATTTCGATATTAGTCCACTACCATCACAGCTTGTCAGTTTATGACGGGAGGAATTCAGCAATACCTGCGAGTATAATATCCATGGCACTGAATGTTGCAGTAAACCTGCGAGTATAATATCCCTGGGACTGAATGTTGCAGTAAACCTGCGAGTATAATATCCGTGGCACTGAATGTTGCAGTAAACCTGCGAGTATAATACCCGTGGCACTGAATGTTGCAGTAAACCTGCGAGTATAATATCCGTGGCACTGAATGTTGCAGTAACCCTGCGAGTATCGGTTGGTACTGGCCAATAGCGTTGCTGCTGTTTATTCATGTATAAAGTTTGCATAGTAGTTAAGTAAAATAACTTGTCAGCGTAGCTCTACCTCTGTACACTATTGGTCATTGGTACTGGAGTAAGCAAGAGAAGGGGAAACCAATATGGACACTGGGTTCACGGGAGCCGGTCAAGCACGTCACTGTTATACTTCCCTCGTGTTATTACCATTCAACAATACACTGTCCTCATGTTCCATCAAATGCTACATAACGAAATCATGATCAATTCATCGTGTAGAAAGTGGCGCTAAATTCCAGAAAGAGAACAACTCATGTTTAGTTTATTATATGCAATTCCATTTCGTTGTAAAATGTACAATATTAATATTCACAAAGCTGTTTGATGTGTTTCTTTCGAATTAAGATATGTCTCTTACTTCAACATCAATATTTTATATTGGTATAACTGCCAATGAGACGACAGGAAACCTTATGATGTAGTGTAGGTTGCAAAAAGAAATGGAGTCGGTTAGTGTCAGTACGAATTGTAAGTGCATACCTTTGGCTAAAATTTCGAAATGAATACTGAGGTAATTCGATTCCGACAAATGCACGGGAAGCAAATTTCCCTTTATCTACTTGAAAAATAGTTGATAACAGAATTCTATGCTTACAATGAACCTCCAGATACTTGTATTTACATGCACTAATTATAAGTCTTAAACTATAATACCATAGTTCTATAATATCGACTCACGATTGTTTAAATGCAATGTGCATGCATGTATGCCATTAGATGGCAAAAACTTTCCGCGAGTCAAAAGTAGCGTTATTAGGTGCCGACACTTCTTAACTAGTTCCGGTGCAATCAGAACAACGCAATCAATGATACCTTCACGGTCTTTTATATCTCAGATGAGACGAATGCCTTGCATTCTATGAGAGGAAATTTGATATCTTCAGGCTTTGTTTTTGTGTTTTCCTAAACATGGCTAGTATTTCTATGACGGATAACAGGTAAACCGAATGAACCTAACTCGTGTGACATGCATATCGAATGAAAAGTCGATCGTTGATCAAATACCGCATTGAAGTTTGCAAAGGGACCCATAGAATTTCTTTATAAGAACTCTTCTGCCACGTTTGATTCTCACCATGAATTAAACATTATTTACAATACATATCGACATGATATTCTAGGACTACTATACCAATGTATTGTTATGTTAACAATAGGCCACTTTGAGTACGACCGAACACTAATATTGATGTATTGTTCGGGAGATAGTCCGCGTTGCCGACATATAGTCGTTGTTCGTAGTATACAGTGGAGATATTTGGAGGTCTTTGTACTTGAACAATAATCACTTTAATGACTAAATGGTGTTCTAAGAGAAAAGTAATTGTATGCTAATGGACAATAGACATTTGCAACAGCACGGAGGTTGAACAAAGCGCTCAGTAATTTCAAACATTCTGGGAATATCAACGTTATTAAAAGTAAATATGTGCCATTTATTCAAACAGGGCATAGCGATATCATTTTACTACATTGGATATGTGGAATGTTTTGTAGTCGAAGAATAGAAATTATCCACCACAGTATACGTGGGAACCTGAACTCTTGTATTATACATAAATGAATCGGGATCAATGTGTCCTATATTAAGACACTCTCATGTAGATGAATATAAAGTATCATAATCCTTTGCTTAGTTAGTTGAATTAAGTACACAGTAGTGTCGTACATCATCAGTTGGGACCTATATAGTTAATTGCAGCTGACATCATACTTTGAATTGAATGCGTGTCTAGACTATAGTATAGCTGTCAAAACGAAATTTTGAAGTAGTCATGTAATATCTTCTGATCAAGATGCAATAACCGGTTTACATATGGATATCACCATTCGTTTTTGTCATATATCACTGGAATACTGTTTTCAATCAACATTGTTTTGTACACAGAAACCTAATAAAATTATCTCAGACTGGTTTCCAAGATGGCGTAATGGTAACATAATCATTATAGTTTATACATATTTATTTCAAATCAAATGAAAAGGATTAGCAAACAAGCAAAATGCTTATTTTAATGCCGCTCCATACATTACAAAATAGACATACATTAAATCATACAAATACATAAATATATAAATACAATATTGGTGCTGAGGTGATGGGTGAGTACTAATTTGCAATGTGTAACAAACTTCATTTGAATAAATCTTCAAAAGACCAAGGATGTGAAGCAAAATAATTTGTTTTACAATTATATTACTGCAAAGGGACATAACTCAAAGGGACATTTTCTAAAAGTTCAAAGTGGTACGACTAGGTTTTCTTAGAATTCCTTCATAGAAGATCAGTCGATGCACCAAACGCAATATAATTATAGGAACGTTCCCTTTATTCATATATTGATAACTATCGAATGTTGGGGAATAATTACATCAGTACATAACAACTTGTGGGTGGACAAATCAGACGTAAGTAGTCTCCGATCAAAGTTCGGTTGTCCATTATATAGGTCAACCATCTGTGATAGTATGCCTTTAAAATACAGTCCAATCAGTGTGGGTACATACTCAACAAAACAGCACTGATTTTAAATTGGTTGTCTAGAAGTAGAACGTGAACTGCGTACACCAATACACAGAAATATGCGAAATATGGTTCGCGTTGATATTGGAATATATAATTAAACCAGCTTGAATCCTGCATAATCCATACATGCACGTGTATTCGGTATTGTCAAAATATGATTGGTGTCTTAACGTTATATTGTGGAATGCATTGCATATTGAGATGCGAAAAGTCATGGCGTTCATACATCTCAGCATGGCGTAGTGTACACATGTACCGCCCCTGTTTACGATGTTACAGTATGTGCCAATGATACAACGTAAACACGTATACTTGTAAAGAATGCAATGTTAAATGTAATGACTTGTCTGAAGAACGACCTTTGCTAATCCAGGTATTACAGCGATCGACCCGGAGAGTCTATCAAGTCGTCAGGCAATCATGTCTTTGTGAGATTTTAAGGGTTTCAGACAATAGAAACAATGACGAGTAGGTACACACCTGGTCATAAATGTGTTACCTGTGTGCTCCGACCATTCATAATGATATTTATTCGTGCGTTGTTGGTTCGTACACTGTAACATGTCCGCTCCAAGAGAGCCTCATAAAGCTGGGATAATTTGGCGCGTGCTGTGACACTTATATCTCAACCAACAAACAAGGTATAAAAAAAAAGTCACCCTACCAGTCACCCATGAAATTATCATTAAATCTGAGTGAGAAAAAACCCAGGTTTACTGCAGTTTGTATCATTTGAACTGATAAATATAAATATATATAATTTAAATGTTATTTGTTTAGTTTATTTGTTTGATTTTTTACTCCACATTTTGCATGGAAAATAGTATTACTTTAATATATTATGATGTGCATATTCAATGGAAAGAGTATTATATCGTGGTTTGCGTTGATAATAGGAAATGTAATTAAACCAGCTTGAATATGTTTATTTTTTATTTTTTTTAAATAAAAGATTTAATACTATATTTTTATGGTATTATCGCAATGATTATGAAATTCGAGATAACTAAAAATAACAGGTCTTATAATCCATTATTAATATTCTAAGAATATAAAACTGTAATTGTACCGTGTTGATTCTGGTCTTCTTGCTGCATGTTCATACAGTTAATTTGGAATTCCGTTTATTCTGTTAATTAACTCCAATGAAACACGGTCTTGAAAACATCCTATTTGTTGTTCATACTCACAACATTTAGTAGCTAACTATTGAATGTCCCACATGTGGGTGGAGTAATGCGTGTGGCGTTGAACAATATCTCAATATATCGCATGTACAGATGAGGAAATTGAAGATTAAAATGCCAGAATTAACCCGAATATGATAAGGAATGGCAGCCGCAATAAGCACAACGTAAATCAGCCGCAATAAGCACAACGTAAATCAGCCACAACAAGCATACCTGCATGCTCTACTACTCACCAGATTACCACCGGCTTGGTCGATCGATATAAAACCTTCCCTCCTACACCAGATCTATAAAGATAACAACATATAAACAATTCAAATAAATAAAAATGCAACGAAGCTAAATGGGATCGTACTTTGGTGATCGTTTCTCGAAGCTCTCGTATCTACTACGAGGCCGTGAGCACTCTTATAATGATAGTTTATGCATGGCGACTGTACTGGACGCTTACGAGAGTGCTATGGTCTCATAGTGGACATGAGAGCTTCGAGAAACGATACCCAATGCAATTGTCACAATGCGGAAAGTTACGTGTATGTCACAGTGTCTCTCTATTTGCACAATGTTGCCGGAGATACACATAAAAAGCTTAGTA
>JAUTBZ010140839.1:10000-12829 GCA_032361785.1 Lepetodrilus galriftensis | reverse complement strand
GTGTGTGTGTGTGTGTGTGTGTGTGTGTGTGTGTGTGTGTGTGTGTGTGTGTGTGTGTGTGTGTGTGTGTGAAAAATCAAATATTAGCATGTATGTATCAATAAATATAAATTAATTATATATAATGACCTAAAGTAGTTACATGGAAACCAATCTGGGGCTGAATTTCCTGTGATTAAATATCAATTCATCACCATGAAGCTGTCTTGTGTTAATTGTACAGCACCACCCATTATATACAGCACCACCTACCACCCATTATATACAGCACCACCCATTATATATACAGCGATGTCTTCTGATCAATAAATATTAATAATAAGAATACGAAGCAGTAATAATAAGAAGTTAAAGAAGGAGAAAATAGTAAGAAGAAAATAATGAAAAAGAAGAGGAAGAGACGCCGAAGATGAAATAGGTATAGGAAGGAGAGAAGAAGAAAGGAAGAGGGACAGGTGAGAGGAAGAGAAAATAATAAGGAGAAAAAAGACATAAGAAGGGTAATTAAGAAGAAGAAAAGTACGATTTAAATAAAAAGAAGAGTATATCAAGTATATGAAATTTCGTGAAAAATACACTGTCTATTTCACCCTCTCAGGTGAGATTTATTTATAGGCTATATTAGTACGGCAGATTTGTTTAGTTCGAACGTAGATTTTTTATTTTCGATTAGTTTCGAGAACATACAGTATTATAGGCCCAGGAGGCCTATTCTCGAAACGTTCGTACGAACTTCTTAGCCTAAGAACAGTTCGTATAGCCATACTATAAGAATCGCTACGATTGTCTTACGATCGTAAGAACATTTCGAGAATATGCCGCCTGGTTTGTATATACTGCGTGGATCATGCAAATCTGGATGGATCGTTCCTCGCGAATCTTCAATATACAATATGGGGCACTCATTCTCTATTATATTCAACATATGTAATAATATAATTACATATCATTAACTTCTTGTGGTTCAAGTCGTATAACGTTAATGTTTACAAGAATAGGCATACCGTTTACCTGTTTTACTGTCTACCACAACGATCCTGGACTGTTCTTATATAATTACGATCTCGAATCTTCACAAAATTCAATATGGTCGCTCATCCTACACTCCGGCAAACAATAGTTTGTGACATTAAAACTCAAGTTAGTCCTACGTATGTCCAGAAACTTGATACGTGCGTGCATAACTGAATAGATGGTAGTATGTACATGATCTATGCGATGAATAATTAATACAAGCTCATATGGTTTGTGTGTGTAAGTGTTTATTTATCACTATATCAAGAACGCGAAGTTATAATGGGAAAAGTCTACATGAAATCTTGCTCATGCTCATGTTAATTCCCGCTGTCCTGTAGTCAAGAGTCTGAGATCAAGCAGTCGTGATCTCCTAGGTGTCATCGAAATTGACACCGTTTGTTCCAGCACTGGGTTGCCATCACTACCCACCGTGATGTCATAGCATAGCCATTGTATGTCGCAGAACTACTATACTGCATAGAGACATTGAGACGAAATATTTATAAGCACATTGATTCTCTCGCTTTATCTCTCTCTCTCTTTCTCTCTCTATATATATATCTTAATCCTCGTTAACATTGTGTGATTTAACATTAGAGAACTCACCTGCAGACACACGACTCTGAAGAACTTGTCGAGGAGCTTCTGCCTGTCATCCCTGTTGTTGGAGTGTTTGAGGATCACAAGCTCTGGCTGCTCTTGCCTGTCCACCTGGATAGTCAGCCCTTCCAGGAACTGCTCGGCGTACTGCGCAAACTCCTGACGCTCCCCCAGGTGGTTCAGTCTAAGGATCTGGAACCAATGGTCACGGAACTGAAGGTGATGCGCTACGAATACACATCTTTATAGGGACGGACACTGTCTTGTAGGCCGAGAAGTTCTGACCGTTATATCACAGCATGAGATGGATAGCGCATGTTGTGATGGTACCTGTGATATGACGGTCGTAGCGTCTAGGCCTAACTGGCTTGGTGCCGTGTTTTGACGTCAATGAAGGATTATTTATAAAATATGTTCACAGTTATCTCCATGAAATTAAATATTCCATCGTAAATGAGATCTTTCTGTTGGTAGGTATGATGATGTAAATATATGTTGGAGAAATTAATAAGTAAACTTCTGTCAGAACAATGTGGAAAATCTCTATGAAATTAGTTATTCCATTGTAATTGAGATCTTCCTATTGGAAACTACAATGATGTTAATATTAATATGTTGGAAATTAAAAAGTAAACGTTTTGTCAGATAATTTGGGAACTATTTCCAGCATTTCTTGGCATATGAAGTCATTGTTTCAAAAAAAATTACGTAAATGTATGCATGTCTGAACTGACCGGCGAACCGTGTCCTCGGAACTCACCAGATCCACCTCACCAGGAATCTTCAGAGACAGAAGATCCATTTTCTTGTCGTAGGCAATTTTAAGAGCAACCTTATCAGTGTTCCTCAGGTCTATGAATCTGAGGTCCTTTCCGCGTAAATCTGAAACCTTTATCTTCTTTCTCTGTCCGTCAAATTCCACCGTTACATTCCTGGTACCAGATTCCGGTCCCAGCCACTCACTCGCTGTAATATATATATATATATACGTTAGTTAAATACTGTATACGTCAGGGAATAAAGTAATTTGGTAAGTTGTTGCATGTGTGTTAAGTATTGTAATAACATGGATTGGCATGGATCGAGGCTGTAAACAATAAATAGTTACATTCAACTTAGGGGTGTAACGATGGATCGAACTATCGATAGATCGCGATAGTGAGTGGTACGATAGCAATGCATCGATAGTAATTTGAACTATCGATTATTTCC
>JAUTBZ010140839.1:0-5000 GCA_032361785.1 Lepetodrilus galriftensis | reverse complement strand
TGCAACATTCAGCGCTACAGATGTTGCAGGTTTCCTCCTACCCTAAACTGAAAAGTGAAAGATTCTAGAAAGCGCCTCTAAACCCCAAATAATGAAAAGCAGCATTTTCAATATGGCTGCATTTGTGGGCATTTCTATTTTGGATGTTCTTGAACAAATCCCATTATCACCCTGTAGACAAATTGTCAACATGATCGATAGAAAAATATATTGTCGTCTCTATGTTAACAAGTTAATGAGTAAACAATAATATGATAATATAATTATATTATCAATATTATCAATATGGTCAAATAATATAAAGTTTGAGTATTGCATAGCTGACGAGTTTCTGTAATCATTGAATATGGTGTACCCGTTCAGTTATCACCTTGTAGCTATGTGATACCCTACTTTGTAAATCATTGAATATGGTGTACCCATTCAGTTATCACCTTGTAGCTATGCGATACCCTACTTGTAAATCATTGAATATGGTGTACACGTACAGTTATCACCTTGTACTTTTAGCTATGTGATGCCTGGTTGTAAAGCTATCGCCTTGTATTGTGATACCTAGTTGTAAAGTTTTCGCCTAGTAATATTGTGACACCCTAGTTATGTAATTATCCAGATGTAAGCAGATCATTGAAATAATTTGAAAAACTTCATATGCTTTCAGCTTTCTTTATAGCCTAGTATTGTAGACTAACATGTAGTCTAATATGATGCAGCAGAATAACTAATATGATATATTCTAACCTAATATGATATATCCTAACTGTGTTTCTAATATGATATAGCCCAACTTTTATTCTAATATTAAATAGCTTAGCTCATTTTCTAACCTGATGTAGTGTAGTCTTGTAGTGAATGTTGTTTGCTTTGAATGTTGACTAACAATTCTTGAACCTTTAGCTACAATTTAGCTAATCTATATATAGCAACATTGGTAAAAGCACCTCCAATGTAGCTGTTTTTCATTCTTTATTTCTATTCTATAGACTTGTTACACTGAATTTATATACCCCATATCATGACATATTTGCACCATCTTTTCTTCAGTCATTTATAGAAAACGAAATTAAGGAATGGAATGTATAGATGTGATTATCAGATTAAAATTGGCATACTATTTGCAGCTCTCCCTGATTTCTCTCCTAGTACCGGTACAGCTCTTTTTCTGTCGTTCTATCCGATGCATCTTCATGTTAAAGGCAGATAACATTGATCGACTGATGCTCGGGATGATTAATGATTAATATTATCATGGGTTAATGATTGTAGCTGCTGGTACAAGTAGACCCAGCCTTGTGCTGTTCTTGTGCGACTTGGGGCCCTGCTCCTTTCTAGCTGTTCTGTCTGTACTTTCTGTCCAGGACATGTGCGATTACAAAGGAGCAACACCGCACAATGTTCAGAGTGCCCGGGACATGTACCAGAGAAATAGGTGGTGCAGGCGGCACAGTAGACAATCCAACATGGCTGCCACTGGCAATTTAAATTGTGCTGTATGAGCTCACTCCATTCTAAAGAACAGAACATGTACTGGACATGTGACAGAACATTAGAAAGGAGCACTACCTACGCTATCGTGCTTCCCAGTGTAGCTCCAACACATTCTCTTAATATCTTAATGATTGTCATGGGTTATTCATGGTATGTTCATGAACATGCTTCCTTGAACTACTTAAATGCCCTTGTACGTTGTTGATAGCTTGAATATTTATAATGTTGAATGATAAAACAGGTGTTCATGAATATTTCATACAACCTTTTAACATTGCTATGGATGCAATATTTACAATCTCTCATGAATATGGAGATTTATGAGATTAGAATTTATAGAAAGTAAAAGGATATTTTAAAAGAATATTTCATGTTTGAAAAATCCAAAATATTTTATGCTTTTTGTAATATTGGGGGCATTGGTATTAAAACAACATTTGTTTTCTTCCAAACTCACCTATGGACAGTAATGCTCATCTGATAACCATTAAACTCATTTTCCGTAATGCTAAACAACAATTAGCTGTGTTTTTATGTCTGCAACTGCCGTGTTAATAATCTAACAAGTGAAAGGTTCGGCTATAAAGTCATGTTCCTTTAACATACAAGGCGTTTGAAAGCCATTTGTTGGATTGAAAGTAACAACCATAATATAAATGTAATAGTCTGTGTTTGTTACAACTGACTGTCTAAGCTTCAACTAAAATGTTCTTAATTACTTCAGTCAACTATATTATATGAAAATGATTATATTTTTATTCATTTTCTTATTTAACATTTTAAGTTTTGAAGTATTGTACTTAATATTAATAGCAAATATAATTTGCCTATGCATAGCCACATAGCACCTGTTTTGCTTAAAAGATTTAATTGAAATATGGTACTTGGTAGTTGAACATTTGTGTGCTTAATTTCCTTGAGCAACCAATCCATTATCCATAAAACATACCGTATGATTTAGCTTCATGTCAATATTGTAATATAGAAAGAACATTTCATCATGAAGGATCGTGGTACTTTGTCCATGGTAACGGTTCATGGATGATAATATATATATCTATACAATATTTGCATGAACTAATTTTCTTGGGAAGTTTAATAATATTAATATCCTGTCTCTTAACAAATAATTACAAATATTGTAAACTTTTCCTTTTTCTATTATAAAACCCGCTGCCATTATTGAGATGCATTTAGAGGGATGCAGGCCGATATTGCGGTCCTGTGCAGTATGTGACCTTGAAAGGTCCTGCGAGAGAAATTGACCCCAAAATTGAGATGGTTCTGTTTGTTACAGACCCCGTTTTTAAGGTTTCTGTATCTGTCCACAACACAATGGCAGTCTGTTGAAATCCCAGAGTCCCCCTCTCAGACCTATCAAGTTGTCTATCCCTATGTGCCACCAACAATGGACAAGCTTTACTATGACCCTCCACGGCCGGCAGACCCGCTGTCAGTGAATAATAACAATGACAATGACCAACAGACCCATCAGGAATCCTGGGACAGCAATGGCTGCCACCCAAACCAGGAGGAGACAATTCATGTCGTGGAACTCTCTTCTCATCCGATAAAATCATATTTGACATTAGAAACCCATTACGCAGAGGCGCCTCTGTCTCACGTAGATCCAGACGGCCCGCCTAAAGACGTCTATGACGCTAAACAGTTAGAGCCGTCGCTTGCGATGACCAACGCAGAGAATGTCTCTAGTCCTACTAGCGATTTACAAGAGAAACTTTTATGTGTTCATAAGACTGCAAACTGTGACAGTGTGGACCAATGGGATGAGAACGGGACCGTCACTAGTACTGTCCAAGAGTTGGTAAGTTTGAAAACGGCAGCTAAAACTTTAATCATGGCCTATATACTGTATCTGCTTTGCCAGTCGTATGCTTCAATATGGCAGTGTGGTTTTAAACTTGGTCCCAGATTTATTTTATGGTATATTCAGTTTTGTCTCCTCCACGTGAAAGTTTTCAGTTTGCCGTATGATGTACAGAAACCATATTTGATGCACCCGAAGATTGGGGTACCGTTTCCAAATAACGATTGGAGCATACGATGAGTTACGACTCTGATTGTGCTGCTATTGTGTAATTAATTAATTGGGACCCTGTGTTACTTTCCACGGAATGGTCGTAGCGCTACGAGAAGCAATACTTGTATAAGAGTTGCGACTTTCGTGGAACTACGATCGCTCTGTGGAGTGGGAATACCTGTACGATCGGGAAGCGGAATTTGTATTAACCCTCTCCCTGTACTGGATTAGGCACAGACACAGGTCTCCAGGGCATCTACAGTTGCCTCCAGCATGGAGAGGGTTAAGGATGAAACAATTTTGCAATGCATCAAGAATGGTATTTGCAGACAGTTTGTCTCGTACTTTGCTGCATGTTGTCGATGTGCGATTCCAGTAGATTGCATTTTTATGTTGCTCTGTATTTTGAAAATGCATCGGACCAGTTCATGATTTTTTATGTGTGTGAAATTGTGAATGGTTTTGTGACTGGTTGACTTTTGCAACACTTCCCAAACTAGCACGTGAATAATGTTGTATATTACACCACCTTCCCAGGCATGCAGTGCATTCGTATCTGGATAGTTGTCCTAACTTTATGACTGGTCTTAACTACGGACTGTCAGCATGCATGGCATATGTACTTCAAAAACAATCAACAAACGATCTATGAAACCAAAAATCATAGAGTAATTTAAAAAACATAATGATGATATTTTAGAAAATAGTTTGTTATTGAAAGGAACGTGGTTTTTGTTATCAAACATTGAATATTCGTATCCTATTTTGTACCATGATACCATGATTTTATCTCAGGATTCTCATTTCCTTTTAAACCTCTCCCTGCTGGATTAGACACAGCTCTTTAGGACACTTATAGTTGCCTCCAACATGGAGAGGGTTAATCAAGTTAATCACGCCAACTTTAGAGTCATATATGGGATAAATAAAGTAGCTTTTAAAAGACCCAGGCCAAAGGTTACGGTACTAACCCTTTTTGAGTATGCTTTCATCCTCGATTGAAATGTTTTGTTTAGAAATCCCCATACAAAGTTTGAATATTGAGGATGACATACTCAAAAAGGGTTAGTAACCTTAAGTGTATAGAAAAGACAGTACAATGTGTGGCATATTTGTAAATGACTTGTGTAGTCTGTATCAATGGTGTTGCTGTGGTAACATTTCAAGAGGAGGTGAAAGTTTCATCCGACATCCTATCTAATCATATCTTATTAATAGGAATTCTAATCTTATCATCTCTGATGGAAACGGTTCTGCACACAGAATTTCATACAGGTTGTTTTAGGGTGCGTCAGTGGTGGGGGCAGCACGTAAACTAGTGCAAATGTGTTGCTCTGCACTTCGCACATAACCACTACAATTGCAGTAGACTGTAGGAACAATAGTCATGACGTAACAATGTTTTTTTCTCAACTGGTTATTAATGAATGCGCAGTTATATGAGCTTGCCGCTTATTCTCGTAGTAGTTGT
>JAUTBZ010140828.1:0-12829 GCA_032361785.1 Lepetodrilus galriftensis | reverse complement strand
GGTGGTCAAGTCTTCGTGGTCGCTAAGACTTGGAAGGAACAGTTATTGATTCATATCCGTAAATACGACACGGAGAAGGGGAGAACATTCCCCACAGTACGGGGAGTTACTCTACAGATGAGGCAATGGAACGATCTGAAGGACAACACACGAGAAATAGACGAAGCAGTCACTAAACTAAATCAGGGGAAAGAGGTAAAACGTTCCTGTCATCTAGGCGCAAATCTACACGTCAGTGTTGAACGCCCATTTGCAGGTGTTGATGTTAGACAGTGGTGGTGGTGTGATGATACCAAGGACGCAAAACCCTCCAAGAAGAAGGGTATATTTTTAAAGTTTGAACAGTGGGAGAAACTGAAGGACACTTTTCAAATCATGGAGGACTTCGTACCCGAACTGAACAAGGTCATGCCCTGCGCTATGCAGGAAGATCATCAGAATCAAGAGGGGGCGTTAAGATGTTCGTTCTGCAATCCCAACGACCACCAGAACTGGTAGATTAATACGTACATATTATGTCATTCATCAAACGAATGCAGAGGTGAAAGGACGTGTTTCTCTCTCTCTCTCATCATGGATGTGTGTGGAAATTCGCAGATAGTTACGGATAGTTTTGTTATCCGAGACTTAAATAACTGGACAACCTTCGAAGAGAGGTTGAAATCTTACAAGAATTGGCCTATGCAGATGAATCAGACTGCTAGAGACATGGCTCATGCTGGATTCTTCTATCTGAATCGAGGAGACTCGGTTCAATGTTTCAAGTGTGACATTCGACTGAAAGGTTGGGAAGGCATGGATACGGCCTGGGCTGAACACGAAAAGTGGTCCCCAGACTGTCCCTATATCCAGATGGTCGGTGTGCAGATCGAAGAGAAAGGAGAACGTCGCTGGACCAGCCGAATTGACTTGTCCGACGCAGCTGAACAGACAACACCAGGGGGCCAACGTAGAGAATATGCACCGAAAGCACCCGTGAAACAAACAATTCGACGGAAACTATTTTTCTGAATATGTATTAATGCACACTATATTCCGTAATAAATTGTATGTATTGTATAAAATAATGATTTTGTTTTCTGTATAAAGAGACTTAGTTTAGCTTTGATCATCAATCGGTCGCCATGCCTCATTGGGAAGAGTACTTGAACGAGATCTATTACGATCCCCAGCACGCTGGGAGCTATGCTGGACCTTCTAAATTGTACCAGGCCGTGAAAGCCGAAGGGAAGTTTAAAATAGGTTTGATTAGAATTAAGAAATGGCTGAAAGGTCAAGAAAACTATACCATGACTCATCAAGTGAGACGGAAGTTTCCACGCAATCACTTTGTGGTGGAAGGCTTAGACACTCATTGGCAATCCGACCTAATGGACATGACGAGCTTGAGTAAATACAACGAAGGCGTTAAATACTTGATGGTCATCATCGATTTGTTCTCCAGGTATTTGTGGGTCCTCCCGCTAACGTCAAAATTGGGGAAACACGTGGTAGATTCGTTAACCTCGTTCTGGAAATCGGAACCAAGAAAACCGGAACTATTTCAGTCCGATTCGGGGTCTGAATATAAGAATCATCTGATGAAAACCTTCCTCAAATCTAGAGGTATACACCAATTATTTTCTCTGAACGAAACCAAGTCGCCATATGCCGAGCGCGTAATTAAAACTATTAAGATGCGTCTCTACCGATACATGTTGAAGAACCATACTTACAGCTACACGAATGTGCTAGATAAAGTAGTTCGTAGTTATAATCATACGACGCATAGAATGTTAGGTCAGACGCCCAATAGCGTGAACGAGTATAATGAGAGCGAGGTGCGTTTAGATCAGTATCTAATAAAAAACAAATCAATTCCTAAGAAAGCAGCCAGGAAACAAACATTTATTTTTAAAGTAGACGACAAGGTTAGAGTCAGTCATCTCAGACAAACGTTTGATCGCGAATACCAGGAGAAATGGTCAGGTGAAATATTTACCATCACGCGACGTTACTGGTCACAGGGTCGCGATCTGTACAAATTAAAAGACTGGGGTGGGGATGCTATCGAAGGCACGTTCTATTCTGACGAACTTCAGGGGGTGAAGGAAAATAAGGATCAGGAATATAGAATTCAAGATGTAATAAAGAAACGAACACATCAGAAAAAGAAAGAAGTCTTAGTCAAGTGGTTGCACTGGCCAAAAAAGTACAATTCGTGGATACCGGAGTCAGACATCACGCACTACGGACAAGTATAAATAGAACTGCACCTCACAACGTCTGTCATTAGAAATGGAAGACGGCATAGAGGTAACGCAACCTTTCACTCGCAGTAAATCGGCAGACTCTTGGTTCATCCTGGGGAAAAAGGTAGCCAAATCAGAAACTGTGTTTTTTTCACAAATTATTATTATATACATCGTGGTCATTACGTGCATTGTGAATCTTTCGCTAGAACGTGGTAATTCTAATCTGTGGACGGCCTTACTGAGTAGTAGCCTGGGATATTTACTACCGAACCCAAAAATAAAAAAGAATGGATAAGTACATTACCGTTCAAAGTACGGATAGTATTAACCTCTATCCCCACAATCGACCATGGTCTTTTCGAGTTCAACTAAACGAACCTCTGTATTTTGAGAAACGGTGGATGATGGCCCTCACAGACATTACTATTCAAAATTGGGATGTTAATAAAAGATCGGATTGTCGTGATGTATATGTGTATTCCTCAATATGCTATCCTTCTCACGTGGGAGAAATCAAAGAACCATTATTAAGACGCATTTGTTTAATGGGTACTAAGAAAGAAAGACATTTCAACTTTCCTCAAAATTACTATATACCTCTCAAAGTCCAAACTCTTCAGACATTGGATCTCTATATAAAGGAGTCAAACGGAGATCCAGCTTCATTTATCTCGGAACCAGTGACTGCGACACTCCATTTGAAACCGGTCCCATTCTGGTTATGAATAATCCACAGTACAAGTTGTTCGTACCAGATGTCGAGAAATGGACAAGATTTTACACGTTACAAGCCCAGGGGAAATTAGACCCCGCGTTCAGAGTACAACGTGGAGGTGAATGGCAGACCATGCGCAGTGTGGACAGATGTCTCGAGTTGTACGATCCCGAATGGAAAAAATCTAGAGAAAACAAGACGAAGAACCAACCAAAAATCGTCATGACAACCGAAACGCAGCAGATCGTGGAACAGGCAAAGGCCCGACAGGCCATGGAAAATGCTAAACGGAAGCTACAGGGACAGAGTATAAAAGGCGGTAAGCCACTGCAAACTGGCAGTAGTGCTAAGACAGTCAAACGAAGTGCACCGTTCGAGGATTCGCTGACTAATAAGAAGACAAAGAAGAGTAAAAATAAGAAGACAAAGAAGAGAAAGTGATCATGGCATCGTATACAACTGTTGATTACGAAGAAGCGGAAGCAGATGAATTTTCCATATTTCACCGGCCGAGGACCTTTACAGCCGTGGAAAAATTATACTACGTGAATTACAGACCGACATCACAGATTACCACGGACAGTAGCCCCGTTGAATTCAACATTTCGGGACAAGGGATAGATTATATAGATCTAAGTAGGACCAAACTGCACGTGAAAGCCAAGATCACAAAGGCTGATGGAACCAATACCAAAGAATCTGAAAACGTATCACCAATCAACTTGTGGTTGCACAGCTTGTGGTCACAAATAGACATCTCGCTTAACGGGAAGCTTATCACCAGTTCCAGTAACCTGTACCCTTACAAGAGTATGATTAACGTTCTCCTGAATGAACCGACTTCAGCCCTTGGATCTGTTCTGCAATCTCAACTATACTATAAAGATTCATCTGGCATAATGGATGCGATAGAGCCTCTGGGTAGTGGTCAAATGGGTCTATTCAAACGATATCATATGTCCAAATTGAGCCAGACTGTCGATATGGAAGGAACATTAAGACAAGATTTTATGGATGTAAAACGTTATTTGATCAATGGCGTGAATCTCCAAATCAAAATGTTTCCAACTAGACCATCTTTTAATCTAATGTCCGGAACAGAGAATACTGATTATAAGGTTCAAATCGAAGATGTGTTTATCAAAGTCTGTAAAGTAAGACCCAATGTTTCCATAATAACCAGTCATGCCAAAGTCCTAGATCACTCCACGGCCATGTATCCCTTCACCAAACGAGATGTCAAAGTGTCAGCCATCCCCAAAGGTCAACTGAGTTTCCACTGGGACCACATGTTCCAAGACAAGAGTCCCAACACAGTGGTCGTTGCTCTCGTCTCGGCAGAAGCTATGAACGGCAACTATGCGAAGAACCCTTTCAACTTTGCAATCTATGATCTCAGTAACATAGCTCTGTACGTCAATGGCGAAGCACTACCAGCACAACCTCTGAGGATCAGCAATGGACAGTACATCACGGCTTACAACAGCCTCTTCGAAGGACGAGAATCTATTGGATCAGATATTACTAGGTCAGATTTTGATGGTGGATATGCCCTGTTCAGGTTCACCCTAGAACCCACCCATCTGAAAGAAAACTATCTAGACCTATTAAAGAAGGCCAATCTCCGGCTGGAACTCAATTTCGCAAAACCACTGCCCGAGACGGTCAACTGTTTAGTGTACTCCGAAGACAATTTACTATTGGAAATAGACCAAGCCCGTAATGTAATCTACACATCAACATGAATACTCTACAGATAGAATGTGCTTTGAAGTATGTCGCTCCTAGAGTTGGAGTCTACGCAGCGGACCAAATACCGAGAGGCCGTACTCGAGGATTTATCCTCAACACGCAAGGTGCACACCTTCCAGGAGAACATTGGGTGGCATTCTGGATGGCGGACGGAAGTGAATTTTTTGATAGTTTTGGTCAAAAACCTACATACTACGGTTTTCAATCTACTAAGACATATAACACCGCGGTACTGCAGAGTCCTGACAGTAATACATGTGGACTGTACGCGCTATTCTACGTAATGTGCAAGTCCAGAGGTTACACTCTTGAACAGATTCAAAATATGTTCTGTACAAACACGAGGCTCAACGATTATTTGATGTATCTATTCGCTTCAGAATTGTTTAGTCCTTGTATGTAGCACTTATATTTTCGTCCCGTAATGTCTTATCCTATAATCCGGTTCGGTGTCCATTGTAACTATTGTAAATATCTGAATAATATTTGTACTCAACGATTATGTAATGTATGTATGTATTGTTTAGTCAGTGTACGTATTCCTACTGTAACGTTGTACATTTGCTAATTTTGCCCATAAGGCCTTATCGTGTAACCCTGTTCGATGTCCATAGACTAGTAACTCGTGTAACCATAGCGAATAAAATCTTGAAAATGTCAATAATGTTTGTCATGCACAACAAAAAAGACGAACATTGAATAGTTTATACATTTTATTAGGCTCCATTTCAAATGAGTAGGTATGTAGGTTAAGGAGCGTACCCTCATACACTACTTTACAAAGCATTCCATTTAAAGGTTTTCTTGCTAGAGTACTTCTGCCTCTGTATGGGTATCCCGGGTGGTCGTCGCTGTTGAGCGGATATCCCAGACAGTCGCTGCCCTTCCATGTCTTCCAATCGTTGTTGATTACCAATCAGTCCCTTAGGCACATTCATATCTTTAAGGCCTTTGTAAAACTCGTCCTTGCCATTGGGGTCCAATCTTTTGTAGAGATACTGAGAGTCTTTCAGTAAATCAGACACGTGACTACGCGGTATAGTCTGTCCTCTGTAGATCAAATGACCCTTCTCATCCCAGGATAAGTGATGTTCTGGATCTTGTTGAATATGTTGGAGCAAGGCACGTCCACGCTGACGATATGGTTTAGGGAGCGCACTCAATATTACATCCATAGACAGCTTTTCTTGTCCGCTTCCCTCTTGTAGCATAAGAGGAGGTAGAACGTGTTCTTGCTGTTGCTGTTGCGGTTGCTGCTGTTGTTGTACAAGGGGTCGCACTCCCGCCACGAGCCGTTCGTACTTTTGAATGGGCACAAGGACAGTCTGTTGGACATGCTGCATATTTACAATGTTTTGATAATTGGTGTTACGGCAGTGAGCACGAGAAGGACTGCATTCCTACTTTTCTTGAGGAGTTTTATCTTCTGCTTGGTAGATGTTTTTGTATTGACCAGACGTCTCAGAGTTGTCTTGTATCTTCTCAATTTGTCACGTTGCACAGCGGTTAGGGGAAATTCACGATGCATTAGATTGAACACTATCTCCAGTAGGGCTTTAGCTTGATCATGCGTCACAGATTGTAGAAGCAACTTCTGCTGTTGATGTGAAGCACACTGGAGGAATCGCAGGAACGATGCGTTCTGTTTGAGAGTCTTGGACATTGTGATGTCGCTTTGGGTTTTCAGTCCTATTTATACCAGGGGCTGGTAGATGATGGGATCTTCATTAGGGAAAATCCTGGTTCTTAGTCTCAATCTATCGTCGCTGCAGGGAGACATGTCCACCACCAAATAGTTATACGGTATTTTCATGACATCCTCGTAAGCTTCTACTAATGCACCAACTCTTCTTGGAAATATTTGACGACCGAGGTGCATTATTTGGGAAGCATCGCGCACATTTTTAAATAGTACTAAGTACCAAGTGTTCAGAGCGACTGTTCTGGCAGTTTTCCCCTGAGCGAACAGGTTTTGAGTGATGAATATCACGCTGAGTTGTTTATGATGACATCCCTGGGTGAATAACAGTTCCATACTTTTCTCAGCTACCACTCGTGCCATCAGATCGTCCAGAATTATCAGTCCGTGCTGTCCATCTGCAAACTCTTCGATGGTTTTATCAGAAGGCAATCCGGGATGCATAATCACACCCATGCTTTCCATGTCGTCGAATAATTCTTGGTAGACGCCATAGCAATACATCGTTTTCTTGGGAGGGTCTTTCGAGTACATACCTTCGAGGTTCTTCAACAACCTGAACACCCATCGAGTCTTACCAGCACCCGTAGGACCGGAGACACACATACTGGAGCAAGGTTCGAATGGAGCTAGACTTTGACTTTCCCACCAAGGTTGGGGTGGATCGATGGCAGCTTCTGGACTATGGAGAACGGTAGACGTCATATCTTTGACCGAATCCATCTCTTTCAGCCAGACACATTTATCTACACTTGTTAACTTGTGGACTTGTGACAAATGGGTAGGAAGTCTCAACAACTTCTTGGTTGTACATCCAGGAACAGGGCAATCTTTTCTCGCACGACCCATAACAGAGGTCTTGGTTGTTTAATGGTTCACTTCGAAATGAAACTAGAAAATATGAGTTATTCTATATGTACAATATATTTGACGTGGCTCTGGCGTGGCTCTGGCGTGGCTCACATAGTCATGACTCTGAGATTGTGGCTCTGAGAATGTGGCTCTGGCGTTGCTCTGACGTGGCTCTGGCGTGGCTGTCAGAGCCATGGCTCTGAGAATGTGGCTCTGGTGTGGCTCTGGCGTGGCTGTCAGAGCCATGGCTCTGAGAATGTGGCTCTGGCGTGGCTCTGATGTGACTCTGACGTGGCTCTGGCGTGGTTCTGACGTGGCTGTCAGAGCCATGGCTCTGAGAATGTGACTCTGAGAATTTGGCTCTGACGTGGCTCTGGCGTGGCTCTGACGAGGCACTGGCCTATGAATATGTTAGTATCCATACGGTAAGGTGTCTAGATCTGGTTGAATTACACGTTTTGTATATACCATTTGGTATTTCTTTTTTTCGACTCTATTGTAAATCTTTCTCTTTAATTTTTCGCGTGAAATTTTTGACGGATTTGTGAGAGTGATGGTGCCCTCTCTCGTTGGTGCCAAAACGATATCCTTTATGCTCTGGAAATTTATGAGTTGACTGTTGACATGATTCAGGGTGAAACCACGGACTTTACACACTTCTTTTCCTGTGCTGGTCCGATAACTATAGTTCTTCGGACCTCCGCTAACAAATTCGACGATATGGCTACCAGAATCTAGTTCATCCGTTAGATCTCCGAGATAATCTCCGAGAGGTGGTTGATAGTCTCCGGGCTTCGCGACATAAATAACAGAGTCTGTATCGTGGTAGAGTGTGTTTCGACCCAACTTCTCTAAAACACCATACAGTTTCAACCTGGCCCATGCCGTTGTGAAAGTAGCCAGGAAGATGTTCGTCTTGAAATCCTCTGGAACGAATAACGTTTTGTGTTGGTATTCCAGCTGTAAGATCGAGTTCGTCAGAATGTGGAAATTGACGACCTCTTTGGTGGGATCCGTCAGTGTCTGGAAGAAGACCTCTGCTTCAGTTTCGTGGATGAACGAGGACTGCTTCATGTTGAGTCGTTGACCGAATTTTCCCCAGAAACTGTTCAAACACAATTTGGCCAAGGACCTCAATCCAGGATTCTTTTCAATTTTGTCTTTTTGCAACTGGATACCTTCCCTTTCTTTGTATTGCCGGATATAGGTGTCTTTGTCTTCATCGGAGTGACACCAGTCGGGCCAGCCACTAGCTTGTTGTTTTAGCCGTAGGAAGGTATTGATATAGTCTGCGAACAAGCCTCCCTCTTGGGTCTCTGGATCATACTGAGTCGTTTCGGGCCAGTGATAGACTTCGTAGACATGGGTGAGTAGATAACCTTTGTCGACAGCCTCGAGGATTTCGGGTGTACACCAAGTTCCTATAAAACTGCGTTCATCATCCGAATGTTGACATGGCGTTTGAAGTTCTTCATCAGCACATGTGCGACAAAGGGGAAACTTTAGCTTGCCATTCGACCGGTAGGGGAGCACTGGTAGATAGAGTCCTCGTGGAGGTGTGACTTTCACCAGGGCAATCCCAAAATATTGGTCCAAAGGTTTGAAATCCTTGTGGATTATGTTGGGGTGTCCAATGGGATATTCGCAGTACTTGTTGACCCAGGGATAGAGCGAGGTAAAGTCTACGTAGTTTACTTTCTGTCCATCTTCGATTTTATAGTGAAGGGTGGTGGCATTGGTTCTACCTCCAAAGAAGGATTCGCGGGGATCCAGACGGTTTTGCAAATCCAATGAGTCCACAAAGGTTTTCATTTCAGGGTTCCTTTTCAGAAGGTCATGAAATTCGTGTTCCCAGATTTCGATTACTTTGTATCCTAGGGTCTTCAATGCCTCTCTCTTCTTACAGGTCAAAGCGTAGAGTTCCTCGATGGATTGCTTGGTCCTGGGTTGAACAGTGGTCGATCGATCATGAGGGAAACACTTGCGACAGCCATGCCACAAACAACCATGAAATTCAAATGCTGTCTTGGTTTTCGCGCAGTACCCATCTAATCGATAGTGGGTGTCTGGTACCAAGTGCTCACACCCATTGAGCGCGTGTTGTATCTCATACTTGTTGAGATTTCGATGTTGTATCCATTTCAACCATTGGATTGATACCAGGCTAAATTGATCTCTCCTGATATATCCCTCGCTTGGAACTTGAGCAATGGGGCTTGGCACTGTTTCTGCTTCTTCTAGAACCATACCGCGATCTCGAAGTTCTGTATCTCCGACCCACTGTCCATCTTGCAACTTGATGCTGAAGGAGCCATCGTCATTTTCTTTTGCCGTCATCCAGTCCGAGACTTCCTGACCATTGGTCAACTTGGCATGATGATGTTTTGTGAGGAACTTGCTTTGAAAAATGGTCATGCACACAGACGCGATCGTGATACAGTCTGCAAAAGGATCCACACCTCCTCTGTAAACAGTCTTTCCCTGATCATCCGTTTCTTCGTGACCAGTGGCGTCCATCATGAGTTGCTGGAACTTGAGACAGGCTTCCCGAAGGACAGCAACATCCGAAATGCAATACAATTTCATTTCTTTCCTAAAGTCAAAGGAACCCGTTTGTTGCGCATGCCATGTCAGAAAATCCATCCTGTCCTTAGATCCCATGTAGCTAATTCCATAGAGTTCTGGATCCGGGAAAGGTCCGTAGTAAGTTTGGTTCTCCCGTGTATTTAGATAATGCGGAAAATATCCTTTTTTCAGTTCTGTCAACCCAAATGCTTTGGGAAGTGCGGCCAACTTCATGGGGAGAAAATTGAGACTATCGATGACTCTTATATTAAGTCCCCTTTCCAGCTGAAGGTACATGATTTTGGATCCGTTATAAATTATTTTATTCGGATACATGGACTGTTCAATCATGTATTCCAACAGGAAGTATCCATCGTAGGCTTTGTTGTTATGAGCGATGGCGGTGAAATTTTTATGGTTTTCATTGAATAACCACGTACAAAACTGGATGTGAGCTCCGTCCCCTTCGAAGATTACTTGGCGAAATCCACAGGTGTCTTCGCATGGTTCACGGATAAACATCTTAGACTTGCGATCTCGTTTATTGCATCGGCGACACCTGGGTCCGCAGTGGTCACATTTGGACTTTTCTCCGACTGGTTGGTGTTTGCATGCTTCGCAGGCAGACTGGGCTACTAAGTAGTTGGGAACGTGTTGGTATTTCCCACACCAGGATTGAAGACAGTGCTGACATCTGGATCGATGTGCACATGTATCCTCGGGACAAATGGAACAATGTTCTTGCGGAGAGTAACCATCTTCACACTCCATCTTTTCATCTTGTCGACATTCAAAATCGTAGAATAAAAATCTGGTCTTGTTGTCGCTAGGACCCTTCGGCGCTTGATAGCAGAGATGACTCGGGTCTACAAATTCTTGACAGCAAGGGCACTTCCATTCTCCACATTGGTGTTGTTCAGGATCACGTTCACTGCGGTTCAAAACTTTCTTACAAGTAACACATTTCCAATAACCTTCACATTTGGAAGGAGTATAGGAGCCAGATTTCTTGTTTATTTTCCCAGTCTTGTGACGTTTGAAGCAGGCTGGTGATCGGCAGGTCATGTGACAGTGAAGGCATGTCATGGTGATATTCGTTTCAGGACATTCATTACTGTGGCATACAATACAGGTCATGGAACATGAATGATGTGTTTTGTTATTGTATGGTTTCAAACAGTTGTCGCAGAAATATGAGGCTGAGAAGAATCCAGTAATATTAATGATGGCGTGGAAATGGGGTTGAGGATCGTCTACGAGATAGAGGAACAAACGAGGCTGGTCAGTCTCATGTTCACCTACTCTTATAAACTTGTTTCTTAGTTTGGCGCTGATTACGAGAATCTGACATCCCAAGACTTGCTCAAAGGCTGGAATGTCATTCAGATTACCAGGACGATCTGTGGGAACACCCGCCAAGTCGCAAAATCTCACTGCTAGTTTCTTCTGTTCCTGACGAGACTTGTTTCTGAGATGAGAATAGAATGACTTGGGGCATTTCATGTGTTGGACGATGAGGTCGATGAGCGAAGTTCTGTTAGATTCACCCACCAGTGCTTTCCACTCTTCGCCGGTGACGCAGTTGGCTTTAGCCCAAGCAGCCGTGATAGCGCGAGACATGCACAATACATCCTGATTCACGATTTCGAATAGGGATCGTTTCAGATTAATTGAATTGTTGGGCCCAGTCAGTTGCGTGATGGTTTTGTTTGATCGACCGCCTTTAGGCATTTCTATGGTTCCAACTTGAATATAGAAGGAGTCGTCCACTGTCAGATCTTGGTGACTTTGCAATACTTTTTCGATTTGTTCCATGATGCTCTCTGCATTCAACTTGGCCAAGGGTTGAAGTGGCACGATGATGGATCCATCCAACGATTGATGATGAAGGACCACACGACCTAGATCTGTATCGTTCAAGTGTCCTGTGGCTTGCTGAAGGATGTCTTGAAACATGTCCTGTATATCTCCGTGCAGACTTTTCAGGGTCTCTCCTTGCCAGTCATCATTGAATTTTATCTGGTATGTAGTGTCTACTGCCCCGGTTTTCTTGATACTCTTCTCATCTCTCTTCCTAAACGTGTATGGACCGGTAGAGTGTGTAGTTGTTGTGGCAGCTGGTCCAATTCCTCCGTATTGATTGATGGTACGTTGTCTTTTAGGTCCTTGAGGTCCCGAGTGTTCAGTTCCGGGTGAAGATGTGCTAGGTGGAGATTCTTCAGCTTTCTGAAAATAGTCCCAGTCCTCCCTAGATTGCTCGACAAATTCCTGATAACTGCATTCCTGCTGCTCCGTTAAGGTATCCACCATCGATTCATCATATTCGATTTCCTGGCATATTAGTCGAAAGAGGTGCATAATGTAATACTCATCTCTTTCCATACCAAACCGAGAGCCCCACTCTTGTAACTCGGCGCTCGATGTGTATGAATCGATGATGCTCCTTACGGTGATTTGAAATGTATCCATCTGGGGGAAAAAAGAAGATTGTGTAAATACTAGTAACATCTATGAACAAGAGTTTTGAATTTCCTATTAATATACATTTTTAGATGCTACGATAAACGACTATCGTAACGTAATTTCGCTGACTGGTCACTCGATGGTCGAGCGATGACCTAGTGGTCAAGCATTTCGAATTCTAGATGACGAGACCTTTAAAATGATACGTGACACTATACTAGTAATATAATTTCGATGAGTGGTCACTCGGTGGTCAAAAGTAGGTCAAAAGTTATTTTTATAATTTGTGGGTCAAAAGTAGGTCAAAATCTATTTTTAGAATTTTTGGGGTCAAAGTAGGTCACAAGTTATTTTTTTGAATTTTTGGGTCAAAAGTAGGTCCAAAGTTATTTTTATAATTTGTGGGTCAAAAATAGGTCAAAATCTATTTTTAGAAATTTGGGATCAAAAGTAGGTCAACATCTATTTTTATAATTTTGGGGTCAAAAGTTATTTTTAGAATTTTTGGGTCAAAAGTATGTCAAAAGTTATTTTTAGAATTTGGGGTCA
>JAUTBZ010140817.1:0-12831 GCA_032361785.1 Lepetodrilus galriftensis | reverse complement strand
AGTGGCACAATGAACTCGACGAACCGTGCGCGCTTCTCACGTGACTCACGGAGTGAAGTCACTGGGGTGAAGTAGAATTCTAACAACTAGTGTCAATGGGTCAATCAATGCATATGGGTGAAATATTCCTACAGCGCTAATTCAGTCAATCAATGGCTCAATAGATTATATTATAGTTATTAATCGTTGGTATAGAATCAAATATCAATTATGTGTAACCATTTCTATTCGTAAACTTTACAGTAAAGTACAATATACTAATACTTTCCACTTTATAAAATGACAAACAATTATACTTACAGCTTCTTGAAGGTAGCAGGCATCATCATGTTTTTCTGACGTCTGTAAGCAAAACAATATTTAATCAGCCATTACAGAAATATTGACTTTCTTGGGTCCAGAAATATTGCAACTGAATTTATTTATAAAATGACTGCTCAAACAATAATAATTACAATTTGAATGGGATTAGCAACACTGGCAAAATACATATTTACATATAACAACTAGGCCATGTTACACAACACAAATGAAAATGCTATCCTATTTCAAATTTGAGTTTAGAGCACTTTCAATAATCAGAATATGATCTGTATTTTCTATTTCTGTGAGAAACTTACAAGAAAACAAACAAATTGAAAAGAGACTATTCGAGTGTGTTTTGATGTAAGTACTTAAATTCACTGTTATCACAGCTTGTATGTGTTGCAGTAAACCTGTGAACACCAGCCGTATACGTCGCTGCGGGAATCTTCCACCCATTTGCGACTGCAATAGTATAGACCGTCCATCTATCGATATTCCCAATGACAAATTCCAACACTGCACTACGCTGCTATTTTAAGTAATTGTTTACAGAGTGACACACATGGCACTTACGTATTTCAAGATGCTGCGGATGAGGAGGGGGTATTTCACGAATCTACTGCGGGCGCCATCCAGCAGACTCCACAGATCCAACTTGCGACTGAACGGCGACTCCTGGCATCGCTCCAGGAAGTCGTCCACCGCGGGGTCGCTCTTTTTCTCATCCAGCAGTGCCTTGCCGAACACCATGTTGGAACAGAACTCTATGTACGCATGCAGGGAGGGAATCTGAAACAGCAACAAGCAACATGTAATAATAACAGTAATAATAGCAACAGTAACACTACGAGTCTACTACTAATAATAATAATAATACTTGTAATAATGGGTTTTTTAAATAATATTTATGTTTTTAATATTTTGTAATATTTTCTTCTTTTTTTTAAATTATTTGTTTATACTTGTTATTTTATATACTTGTATTGTAATAACTTTTTTTTAAATGATTTTTATATTTTTAAAATATTTTGTAATATATTTTAATTTATTTATTTATTTATTTTAAATTGGGGTCTAGAGCCACTTTCAAGATTCTTTCACTTATAGTACAGTTTGTCAGTTTAGGGTAGGTGGAAACCCGCAACATCTGTAGCACTCAATGTTGCATGCAACTGATACTGACAAACCAAGGATGATACACTACATTACAGACATCACATCCTATCATGTTTAACCCAGTTTAGCCCAGTTAAAGGGATGATGAGTTGAAATGCTAAGTATAGCACAAACTTACCCATTCTAAGACTTCTGATCCAATTCCTTGCGTTGTACCGTCGGGGAGTCTTTGTTTCTGTAGCCGTGCCACTAGATCTGAAATGTTCAAACATATATTGATAATAAAAATGCGTGCATCTATTTTGCACAAACTCGTGCTCAAAAGCATGCTCATACAAAGTACATGTACCTCATACATTATATCATAAGATATTGCTTCATATTTTATGTTCAATATTGAAAGTAATATGCTTCAAAATCATCAAAATAGAATGAACAAATGATTTATTATCTTATGTCACAATGGGAGTACCCATATACGGTAACAAATAGTAGATAATGCAATATATCAATATTGAGACATAATACAAGTAGATCTAAATGTTTCATCAGCCAAACCATAAACACATTTTCGCCTCCTGTTGTTTATATATCCATTAATGCATTTATTCGATGCTTACCTTCGTGAACCTTTGGCAGTGTTTTGATTGGTCCAAATATCTGTTTGAGCTCTCCATGAGTCATCAATTGCAGCTTGGCCATAGACTCGTTGTAGTTCTGTAATAAATTAAATTCATACAATCATGGTCTATTTAAAATGTAAATAGTCATTAAATGCACACAGACAGACACACAGACAGAAACACACACACACACACACACGCACAAAATATCATTAGATTAAATACTATGGAAATATATAACTTTATAAGTATAAAAATAATATTGGAATTTATCAAGTTATCGTTTCCCTAAAATGTTACCAAATGTGTTTTATTCAGAAGTAGGTACTGTAGCATAGCATTTTGCAGCCCCAAGGAGTGCTATTTTACCAATGTAAAACTAATACTACGTGGGCTGGTTGGCCAAATAATGTGGGCCCACTGGTGGGCCGCTGGAAGCCCACTGCCTGCGTGCTATCTCAATATCAGAGTTATCACTGCTCAATAGAATTCATTAACATTACGGGTCTGATAAATGCTCTAAGTGACAATATACAGCATCAGCTTTAACCAATTTTACCTTTTGTACGTTGACGAGATCTTCAATGATATCAAGTTCCCCCTGGTACAGTTCATAAATTGCCTGAAAGAGAAAACAAAACCATCAAAGTAACTAAAAGAAGAAGAAAAACAAAACTAATCGACAAAATAGGTTGTAAATGTATTGAATCACATATGTACGTGACAGGCTACATGCAGTGGAGACCATTCTATTTCAGTGGCTTGCTTATGGTGGGAAGACTTCCTGTAATAACTACTTTATATGCTAAGACACAGATACACACAAGATGCTTGTACAAAAGCATGCTTGTAAATTGTAATAGATTCTACACCAAGTCATGTTGTTTTTAAATAGCAAAAAAAATAAAATCAACAAATCTATTTATGATGTCTTCATGTTAATTAAAAAAAGGATATTGTATTTGTGTTGTATTTGTGTTAATAAATAAAATGATATACAATAGTTTATTCTTTTAAAATAAAAAATAATAATAATATACAAAATAAAAAATGGATATACTGTAGTTTATTCTTTTAAAATAAAAAATAATAATAATATATAAAATAAATTAAAATAAAATAACATTTGAAAAGTAAAGTCATTGTTTTACTTCACGGAAAGAAGCTTTCAAAACACTATAAAACTGTGCTAATAGTCAGACATGAAACCGAGTACAACTGTTTGTTGTTTTCAGTGTGACTCGCAATCTCCCATCTCCCCCGCAGTCCAACTAACGGTCTAAACTACAGTCTAAATCTGTTGTTATCACAGGCAGGAGTGACTGCTCTGTTCCTCCCAGTGGCTATTAGATGTCACTTTCACAGCACGATGCTCCAGGGAGTAGTCCACTAGCACAATGCCACACAGATATTATTCCAGTTATTAGTTTTATAGAGCAAGAGGATACACTCAACTATTGATCATGCTGTGGGCTATGCAACTTATTATATATAATAGCCATCACATGATATCTTTCCATTAACGGCTAGAATTCCAATAAATCACTCATCTGGAATGTGAGCAGATAATAAACAACCTATGAGCAAAATAAGTACATAAATAAATTTCACTTAACATTTGAATTAAAAATATAAATATTGAATTTAAAAAATACATATTTTATTATATTTTGTAAATTAATTGTCATATATAATTTCTTACGTCAATTAAATTTTTTCATAACATTCTGTCTTTTGTACTAACGTCCAACTAACATGGAAGCAAGAGGGGAGAGAGAAAAAACTCTGGAGCAAATGAATATTTTACGAATCGATTCCTAATCTGTCTTACTGACGTAAGCTAGTAACATCAAGTGTAAACTGCTAAAATATTCAACACCGCCTTGACCATTAGATTAGACAAGTCAGGAAGCATGCTCTCAGTTCTAATTGTCTGCTAACCTAGCCCCACTCTGCCAATCTCCTCAGCACGGCTCCCTCAAGCTTTCGTAGCAACTAACAGACCACAGCCCTCTCGTAGCGATCGCTTGCGCATGACGATGAGTACTTACAAGAGCTTTATTAGACTATATGGTCTCTTAGGGGATAAGATCTTCATGAAGCGATACCCTAGACACCCTTTCATGGAGTTTTTGTATTCACTAAGAGGCCACAGCACTTTCATAACTCTTGGCAAGATAAATATATACTACTGGTAGTACACAAGTATTATGGCATCTTAATAGATTCGAGAGCTTCATGAAAAGGGTGCTTCGACCGCTGAGCTCACCACTTCTCTAATAACGGTCAGGAATGCCCGTCTCCTTAAATCACATTATCTAACGTCACATTTAAAACACTGCCGCCCAAAATAGACAAACTTAATCCATTTATCAAGATTAATCCCAGGTGTACTACCAAAAATAGAATCCGTTGTTCTCCATTTAACAGTACAAAAAGCCAATTGTAAAGTAAAAATCAATACATCAATATGGAATAATTCATTCTGATTGGGCATTGTTATGGCTAATTGATTCGACTATTTAGGATTGTCGATACCCTCTACCATGGTAACTAGCAATACTGATCGTTATTCGTTTAAGCGTTAATCAAGGTGCTCAAATCCAAGTATTTTGTAACAATAACAAATCACTGTAACCCTAGAAAGTGACACGACCAGGTTGATGAAGTTGCATAGAGCATTGCATAGAAATAACAGGAGCTGTTATTGATGATCAAAAAGCATACAAAATCAAAAGAAATTGAATTGTAAACTCTTGTTTTCATTAAAGTAACTATGGTTACAGACATCACAAATTATGACTAGAAAATAAAAAATAAAAATTTTAAATGTATTATTTTAAACCAAAAGTATTGTAAACTTGTTTTGATTAAGTAACCATGCATCACAAACTATGACTAGAAAATAAAAATAAAATAAAGTATGGTCGACTCGAATAAAGTATTATTAATCTTATAATTCATGGACGAAACGTAAGGAGATAGATGGTTTTGTTGTATTTATATTTTTTAAACTATTATTAATATTATTTAAACATTTGTCATAATTTCAGATACCTATTATCAGATTTTAACCTTCTACATGCTGGAGGCATTCACATATGCCATACAGGTGGCAAAAATCTAGCAGGAAAACAGTTTAATGCTACAACTATTACCAGTTGTATTCATTCAAATAGTGAGGGTCCAAAATAAATTTAAAAATTAACTTGTAAATTTTAAATTAAATTTGAAAGATGCTAACCTCTTGTCGTTTGATATCTCTGTTGTTCAAGGAAGGCACAGTGCCTCCGTCAGCCATCATGTCGCTCCATGTTCTCGTCAACCGTCGCTTGGCAGGGGACGGTTGCGGCGCCTTGTATGGGGACAGATTCTGGTTGCTAGGGGCGGAAGGCACTTTGAAACGCTGAAAATTAAACAACAAAAATAAATGACAATGGTGGCACTGTATATTATCAGTTATTTGGTATTCAAACTGGTCAACTGAATTTGGCATATCAATCCAAAAAAAATAATTAAATATACAATATATTTCTATAAATTCTAGATTACCGTAATTCAATTATTGCAATTATATTTGTCATTTAATCAATAAGAAAATGTAGTTATTTCAGACAACTAAAGACAGCATATACTATAGAGTAAATTAAAATGTGAAAACATCATTGAAATTTACCTTGTTGCTAGCTTGCGATGGTTTGTTTGGTGACAGAAGATTGACAAGTGACGACACTCGCAATATCGATCTGCGACTCTTTTTCTGTAAAGTAAATAAATAAACTGTTATTAAAACAAGAAACCATAATTGTTTAGTAACTATTTCTAAAAACAACCAAAAAATATATATTATTTCACTACAGCCAAAAACCTAACATAAACATCTCAAAACAAAATAATTATTTTAAAGAAAAAAAAATAATCAAATTTCAAAGTAAAATTCAGACAACATGATATAATACCTGTGAAAGAGATGGACACTGTCCGCCAATAACAAAGAGTGGCGCAGTGGTGTCACAATAGAACATGTCCGGCGGTGTAGCCATCCTTCAACTCATGCATCTGCACGTTATCAACGAGAGCACAGCACTACACTTAAACTGAAATTAGTTACCCCCCAATCTGGTGTTTGTGAATTGAGCAACGCCACAACGCTACTGTAACCAGTGGCGTATTGATCCGTAATGTGGACCTGCGAACACGTCTCACGCCTACTACGGCTGAGTCGAAACGCGCAGATCTGTCCTCCTACTGAGGTCTGAATGGCGAGTGCCGGTGACGTCACGACACCACAACTTACTGTTTTCCTGCAGATAACTGCTGTCATTAATACTGCCGACTCTCGCGTGTCAGTGTCACACATCATCTTGTTTATTTACGTTTCGAAGTTCCGAAATTAAATTGAATCTAGAAATTCCATATACGGTAATGATATCAGACAAGCTATTTCCACTCAATTTTATGACAGTACGTGTTTTGTGACTACCACAATATAATTATAATATCATACACTATTTATGCTATACATCTGTATATACTACGGAAAGTGTTAAAAGTTTTTCAAACGTAGCATGGATAGCAATCATTATCATGTTTATCAGTGATTTTGTTATCCTAGGCATAATGGTGATTGAGCTAGCCACTGTCAAGCGAACTTCAATAAACTACTTCTACATATTTCATATTATTTGAGAAACGTTCTTACAAAATTGAATGCAAAAGTAGATTTGTCTTCACCAAATAAAATTCTTCACCAAATAAAATTACACAATTACCGAATTGCGCAAAGATATTCATAATTTTCAGGCAAAATAAATATTTCAGATTACCGTAGCTAAATCAGAAATTAGACTAATAGGCCAAGTTCATAACAATAACAAATTAGCATTTCATGCCGAGGATCTGTCAAAACACACTGCAGGAACATAAGCACCCACAAAGTTCTATATTGCCATGTCTATGACCATGAAGACTGCTGTCTACTGATTCCACAGAAGTGCCATGTCGACGTGACATTTTTCTACTTGGCCCAAAATGTTTCCTATTTTTTTTTAATCAGCTGAATGTTATATTAATTTATTAGATACAACAGACATACAGTATACAAAACTGACATCAGAATGCAGAATTTGGTTGAGCGTAAAGTTCAGTTTACAACCTCAGTAAATGGCTGATGAGTTGAGTAAAAGCTTAACTAATTTTAGTGACATAATGATTAAGTATTTCGAGAAATCAAGCACAAGACCTAATTAATATTGTGCCAGGGAATTGTACAACAACACTGTACAATGAAAAATTTGAATTTTCTTTATTTTTTTTTAGTTCAACAAATACAATTACGGATTTGTAGTATAATCGACCCATGACCTTTATGACATCATGAAATACAATAACTCAAATGTCAGTTCCATGCACAAAGCAATTGATGGGAAATTTGTTTCGTGACCCAATGACAGTGGTGAAAAGCAACAGAAAAAGTGTTTGCCTAATGAGAATTTAATAATTTAAATACAACCTATTTTGGCCAAAGGAACTACCGGTAATAGAAAAAAACACATGACGTCAGCAAATATCGAGATAATAACTTCTATGACAAGACCCTATATATTCTAATTTTTCAAGTTAAATTTAAAGGCTATGATTACTGGTGATACATCTATTAACCGTCTCCATACTGCAGGCAACTGGAGATGCCCCAAAGAGCAGTGCATGTGCCTAATCCAGCAGGGAGAGGGTTAATAAGTTTCTCACTACATTCCGTTGTACATATTGTCTTTGATTGACACTTGTCCTCATGTTAGATTAGCTCATTACTAATTTACTAGCATACTACCGGTAAGTACATATATATGTAAACCAATGGCCATCAACAATCTAGATATTGATTAAATCATTAAAATCTCATCTGTTACGCAAGCCTAATTTCCAATAATTCCATTTCATCGTCAAACTCAATGACATTCAAGATCCACGCGACCTACCTACCAACGACACATCAACCCATATACGGTAATCTAATAAATATTTACTAATAAACTTAATAAATACAATCTAACATTTACCGACTCCCACAGTTTGTCACACGAGTCGGTGTCGAATACGAGATACAAGTATTAAAAGCTCGCTTCTTCCACTGACAAAGGTCTAAATATGGATCGCCACAGCACGGCACATTGACATTCCTCTTTCGATGCTACGACTGAGACCCAGGGATGTACACATCTGTGTGGAACATATAGGTACGACATCTATCAGTCTAGGTGAGACAGATGAGGAGGCTGGAAATAGCTGACTGCGACAGATTAGGAGAGACGACAGTCACAGAGGCTGACATCGCCTCCATCTGTACATCTGTACGCAGAGAAAGTCAAGCTATTTATAATCTCAGGTCTCTGCTCAGCATTAAAAACAGATTAAGAAATACGACCAGATGCAAATACCACCATCAGCTGATCAGGCAATGCATACAACTTGTTGACAATAATATAAATATAATCAGGTGGCTATTTCCACGCTTCAACATGTAAGGACTTCCATAGCCGTTCGTGACATATTTGATAAACACTTGCTTATAGATTACAAGTAGATTCCCTTTCCCACTCATTCTCTTTGATTTAATGAAGTGAGTTGAAAAGTAAATAATAATACTTTAACCCTTTCCCTGATGGATAAGGCACAGGCAGTGCTGCTCTTTAGGGGCATCTCCGGTTGCCTTCAGCATGGAGAATGTTAAAGTGGCACGATAATTTTCGCACGCAAAATAAAAATTATATACTATTTTTTAATTTAAAAAGAAATATTTTTCTATATAACCATAATATTACTACCATTTAAATAGGAAAAGAAATCTGTTATATTATGACTTTGTATCACCAATGCTAACAGTGTGCGTTATTCTAAGAAGTTGATTTGTAGGACCATCATTTTATGACAACAAAGGATTTTTGGATATTGGGAGGGGATTCTGCAAACAAAACAGAAGTCTACATCAAGTCACCAATTCAGAGCGTACATTTAATTAATTAGGAACGAAGCATAGATCGAATTCTAGATCAGTTTCAAAAAAAAAAAATCATGAAAGATAATAATCACAATTGTCGTAGAAAGATAATATTGTATCCGAATATATGCAGTAACTGTTACTAGTGTTACTAGTGTTACTGTTATTGACATTTGACCTCTGCAGATATGATCTTGCCACTTTAAGAATAGTAATGAAAAAGTGATATTACGCTTACCTTTACCAGCGATATATCCAGACTTTGAATACTGAGTGCATCATCATCAACCTTCCTCTTTCGTTTTTTCTACAAAAATAAAAGGACGTTTTTATATTATTCAAATTTAAAAGTCATCACAAAGTTTTAACAATGGACTTCCAACCAGTTTCAGTTAAAACTATAAAAGTTGAACCAAAAGACAATGTTGGCTAAAGGCAAAATATGGGGCCCCATCACCCATACCGATAAGTTCACTTTCAGACCTTACCAATTTTCTAATGTGTTTTAAACATCAACATAATTCCTGAAAGAAGTAATTAACTAATGTTGTTATGTAATAAATATGTTTGTCTGTCTGTCTGTCTGTCTGTCTTCTGTCTGTCTTCTGTCTGTCAATTCACGACTACTGGTAATAAATGTTGATTACAAATCCCAATCATGTCTGGCTACTTTGACATATATACTTGCAGGGGTGAATACACACAGCACCATATCTCTAATGTCATTTTCTTCTAATTACATGTCATGGGAACGGTAGACGATTGGCTCTTAGATATATCTAACATGTCTAACCGCAAGATGGCACCAACGAGTGGCTGGTGTTACTAGACACTGCGTCTCAGTGTCTAATATCAAACTTGTTGGATACCTGCGCTTCGAAATGCAAGTCTAGACAACACAAAGTGTCTAATAGCATAGTGTGTTTTCCTACACCCCTACCTATTTTGGGGGAGGTACATTTCACCCTCACATATTTTTTAGGGAGGTATGTTATCCTCCGCTTATTTTTAAAGAAAGTACGTTTCGTCTCCACTTGGGGATTTTTTAAGTTAAAAAATAAAAATAAGTAGTTTTGTTTTGTACCATTCTACTATTTGTTCCTTTTCCGGATGTAGGCATGGTTATCTCGTGTTGCAATGACTGGGTACAGAATAACTGGGAGCGTAACGCACAGATAGCAAAACAACATAATATTTATACGCATTTGTGTGCGCCAGGCTAAACTGATTCGTACTCAAACACAACTCAATGCAATACTTACAAGCATGAGCGGCAACTCAAACATTGCAGATATGGAATTCCGCCTAGAATTCCGCTTTTCTGGAATCCTGAGAAAATAATGGAAAAAGTAAATTATTGGCTGTCAGTGAGTGAGTGAATATAGAGTTTAACGTCGCTGCAGGGTTATTTCACCCATTTACGACGATTATTGGCTGAAACTGATAGAAAAGTGGTAATTTACGCCATGATAACAAAATATTAAATAGATACACAAAGTCAATTTAGAAAGAACAAATTTAAATGTCATTGTCAACATTGTAAATCAATCATATAAAAACAAAATAAAATAAAAACAAAAAGAATATTATTTAAAAAAAATGTTTATCACAAAATAAATTATAATTTGCATGAAACAAAATTCATAAGTAATTGCAGTGTACACCCCCAACTTACACATCTAAGTCACTAAAGTATAAAAGTTCATCCTTGCTAGTAGCACACAATTCAAATCCAAACGGCTCTTGGTCATTTTGGTTATCCATGCTGAAAACACATGTGTTGTTTCCCCTCTGTAGTGTCCAAACTGGTCAGCCTTACTGGTAGGGGTCTCACAGGTCCCGGACAGATAAAGGGGACCCCCCTTTGGCCCTGAGGTCATGTGATAATCAGTGGCTAAGCCAATGAAAGCTATCCATTCCTCAATAGCCATCTCCCTTCAAAGGTGCACAGTAATTTCCTGTTATATTATAGTTGAGGCTGTCACCTCCTCAGTGTAGGAGAGAGATTAAGATCTGATGTCAGTTATGTAATGAGAGTATATATGCACTGGACCATGGGAGAGAATATACTGTGCAAATATTATTTACTGTAGTTTGGACTGCTTTGTTTGAAATGTTCTTAGTCCATCTTGTTTGTTTTCCCATGATAGCAATATTGTACATCAATGTTGGTATTTATAACAAAAAAAACCTCTATCTACCCTGTAGATGTTTATTGTTGTTTTTTAAATGAATACAACAAATAAATCTACAATAATTTCCAAATGTCTATAAACATGATAAATTACTGAAATAAAATTGTAAATAATAATACTAGTAGTACTACTAGATAAATTAAAACTAAAATAAATATTTTATGGAGTGCTCAATTTAGCGACTAATTTGGGAGCCATGGCAACCTAATGTTACATTTGGCAAACAATATTTCACTTATTTTAAGTGTTTCTGGCTATGCAGGAGGCAAATGGCTCCTTGAAAAAAATGTTTGAGGCCTGTTAAGTTATTTCTTATTTTCACCAAAAAAAATATTTAATTCTTCAACTGATTTTAACATATTTTATTGACTCAAAATCAACATGATTAGAAAAAAGTGAAATACTTATTGTAGTCCTCCTCTCATTCTTTCTACCTGCTATTGTAAACTAATTTTAAACTAATACCTGTAGCGGAAAGAAGATAGTACCGTAGTTTGTTACCATTTTTTTTCTGAAATTCATTCACAATCAGACATGGTCTACTATAATCAGGCATGTTATTTCAACATTTACAAATACACACAAACTGATACTCTTATCTTTTATGAGGCTGACATGTCTCTGCTTTTTTGTCACATGTATACACGTGCCAATCAGGAGTGAAATTAACACCACTCTGAAATGTACACATGTCACCCATGAGTGACATACACCATGAGTGACATACATACTCCAAACATCCACAAAGTGTAAAATACATGAAAACAATTGACATCAAAGGATTCCAGTAACTTCACCTTCATCAATAAAACACAAACTATTTTAATAAGAGGTTTAATATTAAATTAAGACCAGCAATCTCTCCACTTTTGATGTTGCACTGCTACCATTAATCACTAAAATATAATTCCATCAATTCATTCTTCAAAGCGTGTACATAAGTTAGTGTTTTCTTATGTGTTTTCCCTGCACACAAAGAGATCAACTGAGACGGAAAACAATGGAATTAGTGATGGAGATTAGTGCCAGGAACAACTAGGCCATAAATGTGATATGAGGTCACAAAGCTCAGCAGAGAGTCAGAAGACAAAAGGTGATAATTGCTCTCCCTGCCTGCCACCACATTGCTGTCTATACTTTGATGTGTTCTACTGGTGATGGAGAATCTAGCAGGGCACCTGACATCCAGCTCAGCTCAAGTACTCTAGCTGCCTTACAGTTCATATCAAAACAGAAGGCTAACAGACAATTAGCATGGGATTATTATAAACTTGTTTATTTGTCTCAAGGATTACCAATTCACAAATGTGAAATGCTAGAACAACTTTTTAATTGAAGGACTAAAATAACATTTATTTAGTCCCACATTGTTTATCTTTGATGGGAAAACTGGTGTTATGTATTAATTTTGGACTCGGTGACAAATATTAGGCAAAAAACAAATCAGTGACATTAGCAATAACATGATAGAATGTAAGGAATAGCAAATATATTTTACATTCCAGATTGGTTGGTTGGTTGATTTGTGGTTTAAAGTCACTTTCTAGAATCTTTCACTAATATCATGACTTGCATGCATATGTACTGCTTGACT
>JAUTBZ010140806.1:0-12834 GCA_032361785.1 Lepetodrilus galriftensis | reverse complement strand
GTGTGTGTGTGTTTGTGTGTGTGTGTGTGTGTGTGTGTGTGTGTGTGTGTGTGTGTGTGTGTGTGTGTGTGTGTGTTGTATGTACTATTTCTTATATACTTATGTAACCCCATGAAGTGTAGACAATAAATTACTTGATAATTTTGATTTTGTGTAATACTAGTAGTTTGCTATACTCCACACCGATATCTTACTAATTGGGTTCACGTGTTGCCAGGGAAGTGTTACCAGTACTTAGATGCGTGGATTAAAGTGTCTAACATGATCGCCATGTCGTTGTATGTAAACAGCCGAGAATCATGATAAGCACATACACGCACGCACACGCACGTGAACATCAACAACATTCGACATGCAAATAATCAAAAGTTCATACATAATTAAATACATAGGTTTGACACAAACAAACGACATATTTCTTGTTTACTTGTGTAGCATTACGTATTTAACTCATCTGCCCTGGAGTAAATACTGTATTATTCTTGGAGATACAGAACACAACACTGTCGTTGTATGATATACGAGATCTTGATGTTGGAATGAAGGTTTGGAATGGTCTAAACACGAGAAATGGATAGTTAAATGTGTACGTTCTAATATGGCACTTCGGTAAATGTATGTATATACCGATGTATATATAAATTAGAACATACCACTTTTAAGTTGTACCACAATGCATACATGTGCATGTATATCTTGCAAAAATTTTAAATACTAAATTGCATTTAAGCATGTAGATGTTCTATATTAATTGGCAGACATTCATTTCTCCGATACGTGCAGAGTCGGACAGTTTCATGTCTCAAGTTACATAACATAAATATTTGGCATTTATTTATGTTGACAGGTAATATGGTATTTGTCTATTAACATGTATATTTGTAGTGAGTTCATACGCTGCTGCTACTGGCACGATCACATAAGTATTTATAACCCTCAACATTTCAGAGCCAGGAAGAGAATCGGCACTTTACATTTTACTTTTTTTCCCAGCCTTCATTTTAGGAAGAGTAAATAGTGGTAGCGCACACATCCACGTATTGTTTGAGCGCTATCCCAGGCTTGTTTTCTATTGTGACGAACAGAGCGGTTGCTATGTAATGTTCAAACTAATCAGGAATTCTTACATTTAATTCTCACTGGCTGGAGACATTGCGAGCTGATGGGAGAGAGACGTCGCATTTTCACGAGTTGCCTGGCAACAGGGTTTGTAATTAGCTATAGGCTGGATTGGAAGGCTAGCCAACAACGCGGGGATTTCTTACCTAGGTCTTCCTGGCTGAGAAACGAGGGAGAATAACGCCGACATGTTCAAGGCACGAGCTTGATTTCGACATATTTTGATTTGTACGAGGTAATTTTCACCAATGAAAATACATGGGCATCTAAATATTACTAAATACCTTGTCAGTACGTACTATTCTTGCTCCTAAGAATCCTGTGAACATACCAGTATTACAAACAGTACAAATATAATGGCTTAAGCGTCCGAGTATGTACAAACCACTAGTGCAAGATACAGGATTGGTGACAAACCAATAGCACTTTCCAATTCAGATGAGCAAATCATCCACAATAACCTTATAAAAGGTTAAAAGGTCAGGTCAAAGGTTAAGAAGATAAGGTCATAATCCCCCCTCGATGCCGAAGTCTGCTTAGTGGACTACTTCACAATGACCGAGTTTGCACACGTCACTAGACAGCTGCTTAGTTTATACACTGATGTATTGTAAATCCAGCAAATGTTTGTCCACTCCACAGACGTACTCTAGTTCACTTGGCACAACACTTTTATACACTCCGAAAACAGCTTCGCGGAATTCCAGCTGTTCACGACACAATGAATATATCCTAATTCAAATGGGGACAAAAAATATCCACAACAACAATCTTGACCGATATTTTTTGTGGTTTTGTGGTAGGTTTGTGATTGTTTTCAACAGTCGTGAAGACTGTTAACTCCCACACTGAAAGATGGTCCGCGTAACGGCAGTCTTGTGTTTGGTGTGTTTGGTCAGCTCTGTCAGCACATGACTTCATCGCTTAGAGTTCATGCACTGGTTTCTGTGTGCGTCTGGAGCTGAGTGGGTCTCTCCGGACCACCCTGTGCCAACCCCGGCCCACCCAATCTGTCCCTATACTGTGCGGTGTGGTGCATAGGGTGGGCTGCTATCAGTGGATGGTGGTGGTGGGGCGGGTGGTGAAGGGTGTGGTGTTTGGGTAGACCTCTGGGTGGTTGATAGGGAGGGGGTGGATAGTCCTCAAACATTAGTTGTGTTGGGAAAGGATGACGGACATCTTTCATGAACGCGGGATGTCTGGGACCATGTGCGTGTTGGAGTCCGTGTGGGTGTGTGTGGCCGTGTGGGACAGCCAGGTGGGCATTAATACTTTCATAGCTCCTCCGTTCTGGGATGACCTCGTAGTAATTCTCTGAACTAGATTGGCTATAGTCCGTCTGGCCTTGATCCGACAGTGACGGGTTGACGTAGAAAACGTCATCTTGAGTCATGGTAGCTTGGCTTGACGTCACAGAGCTTCCTTTATTAGCAGCCCTGTTCCTGGTACCAAGCAGCCACAGTGCAAAGAATATGGCTGCCAGTATGAGCGCCACGCCTGCCACCACGCCCAGACCGATAGCCACGAACATGTAGCGGTCAGTGGGCGCCGTGGACGGCGGGATGTACGCCCTGACCAGGGGATCGTCCTCACACTCGCCGTAAAACCCAGACACGTTGAAGACATAGTTGAGATTCAGGGCCTGCTTACTTCCACACCGACTGAGCGCGAAGTACCAAGTTCTGGGCCCGCTGGATCTGAATATTCTCTCCCCTAGACACACGTAGTAGGGATCCCCAGTCTCATTCCACACATTACACCCGACTGTCCTGTTGTTCTTGAACAGGGGGATTATCTGGTTGTTATTGGCTGGAAGGATGCGCTCTCGTTCTTCACAAGTCATGTCCTCCTTCAACTCTCGAATCTGATCATCGTAGTAAATAAGTAGGTTAGTGCAGCATTCCTTCACCGGATACGTGATCTGGTACTGTATCTTGGCCCAGTCTTGGTGGAACGGCTTCTGCACTAGAAAACCGTACCACTTTAATTCTGTATACACACGTCCTTTAATCGTACACACCGGCTTCTCCTCGGCCGCGCTAGACTGTCCAATAATGAGAAATATCAGCAGGAATCCTGCCGCAAACATCCGCACTATCATCATGTCTGACATAGAAACAAACGCCATGTTGGATGGGTTGGTAATCAGGTTTACACAGAACACAGCAGACGATCAATAATCCCCAACCTGGAAAATCAACATGGCGGCGAAGGAAGCAGACGACGAGATGGGGTTACCTGCGGTGGGCACACACAACACGCGATCAAAGTCGTCTGCTTGTTGACATTCCACTGAAATATGCTGAGAATTCCTTCTTCTTCGATTTTCGCCAAAACTTTGTAATTTAGCAATCACGTTTGAGTTCAGATGCCAGGTCGCTATGCGCACTGAGTTTGTGATAAATTCTTTACAAGTTCAGCAATTCTAATCGTTCAAAACAATGTTTACAGAAGTGTATTCTTTGCGTCGTTCACAAAATAGGTAAATAGGTACCTACTGCTTTGAGAGTGTCGTGGTTGTTCTAGGTCAAACAACAAGTTCCCGACGTCGTATCCCTCTCCGAATGGCTACAACCGTCGTGGTTATAGAATCACCCCCAGATACACTCACACGGAATCCACTAAATAAGGTCCACTAAATGTTCTCGACCTACAACACGCCTTCTAGTATCCAGCACAAGAATCGCGGGTCTCGCCTCGGTCAGTGGAGATATAAACACGACCGCACCACAAGCCCTCGCTTTGTTTGAGCCGAGCGGTATCTGTGTCCCTCACAGCCTCCGATCTCGCTGACTACGCTGAGGCGACTGAGCTCCGTGCAGGCGGGGAAGAACGACGGCTAAGAAAATAGCACGGCTGATATGCTATGTCTGCGCTTGATGGACGCTAGGCTCGGGTTGCAACAGCTGTGGTAGAGGCGATGGGCAACAGTTGTCGGACGCTCTGTTGGGATCAGTTGTCGCTCATGTGTGGCGGGAGGGAGGGAGGGTGGGCTCTGGGGTGAGGGGGACAGCTACGGGGTGAGACTGAGGCTGATATTCTACTCCACTGGACTGTTATCACTGCACCGGAGTCCGTCTCCCTGAAGCCCTTTGAAGAGGGTGTTGAATACAGGGCAGGGAAGTCGGGTAGGTGGCCTTCAAATAAGGAGGAAATTCAATTCCCAATCAATTGTTCTGGAATCACGAATCTGGGTATTGATGCGCGCTCAGCATGTGTCACCACTTCTTGTTATAACAATGACCAGTCTGTTCTCAGCCTCTTATTCACCTCAGTCAGTGCACGTATGTCTCCAGTATACACGTATGTCTCTCGTCCAAGTTAATACGTAGACCGTGATCAAATTCCTGAAATTGTAACCAGTCGAACGTGTTGAGAGTTTCGATTGTAAGAGTTTCAAGTTGTTCGGTGGAACTGCTCGGCGTGTGACAAGCTGGTGGAGGTTATCCCGCGTTGTCAGGCGACTCTGGGCCTCACAGACACAATGGTATGCAGTTCTCGCAGATCACAGAGTCCTGAGGATTAGGGACATTCCAGGCAGTCTTGTGGATGCCTTGGGAATTGTCAGCATGGAGTTCTGTCAGAAGTAATGACTACCTCCAGTCCACTGTACAGCGACACACGTGGAGATCACACGTGCATGTCCGTCTGCTGTAGATAGATATCACACGATGGTCACTTCCACCATCCTGTCATCAAAGCTAATTGTATAATAAATGTGGAAATACGTGTTCTATTTCCAAATTTTCGGATGCCTTGCGTCTGTTTCCGATGTGTCTTGGAGTTCCAGGCAGATCCGTCACACTTGTCATCCACGTCAAATCAATTTGTCCTTTGTCAATCAGCAATGATAGACGGGTCTCTCGGCGATTTGATTAGGTAATCAGCGGTTCATCTGAAATGATATGGAAGCAATTATTACTCAGATATGAAACGGCATGTGCATGTAACATAGCATAGGTGCAGATATCACTGTTGGTAAAATAATTAGCTTATAATTGGCGATGTAATAGCCATTAGCACCCACGTGATAGCGGATGTTGAGAGTGTGTATACGTGCATGTAATATCTTACTGTGTCTTGAGAACAAGATACAGTATCGCATGTTAGGTAACAACAGATACTAGTAGCAAGATACTGAATTCGTCTCAGATTTCACATCCATAATTTTGAGGTAGTTGCATGCGGACCCGATATCTACAAGGCGTGTATGCAATTACTGTCAAATGTATAAGCATTAATGACCAATGTTATACATGTAAATAAATAAACACATGAACGTGAGAAGGCAAATAATAAACAATGTACATTATATAAATTGTATGCTAAAGTATTTACAATTCATAACGGAATTGGAATGTTAACTGCCTAATAGTTCATTACATAATTTCTATGCAAACTAATTTTATACCTGAAATTTCATTACATAATTAGTATGATTATTATACATCTAGTACATGTATTTCGTTATATTACTAATATTACGCCAACTGCCTGACATTTCATCACGGAATTAATATCCTAACTGCTTAGCTGATATGTCATTACAGAATTAGTATGTCAGCTGAATTTATATTTTATAATGCATGCTTACATCTGACATTTTAATCTCAACGTGGCTTGCAATTCATTCCCAAATATCTCATTTCAAATACAACGAAATAATTCCCAGCTTTGTACATGATCAGGGCCAGAAGGGCGCCCTGCAGCACTGAGAAATGCCAGCACGTATCATATGAAAGGCATAAAGTCATCTAAATGTCATCTACACACAGAAAGATATTCTTGTATCAATATCTGGGCTTGCCAATATGTTTGTCAAGACAAAAACAAACCTACACGTATAATTATATGCTCAGCCAGTCACGTTAATATATAGAGTAATCTTGTTACATTGGATTGGACTAGAGCACCAAACTTGGCACATTTCACGGGCATGCAATACGAAATTATTTCAGAGAAGGGTCAACCATAAATAATCGAGACCTCTCCATAAATACAATATGGCCGCTATCATGAAGCTAAAATCCTTAGTGTTTATTATGTCGACATATGTGGGTAAGTATTTCATTAATACTAAACAATATCTAAAACATGCATTCTAAACAAAACAGTAAATTTCGGTCTAATTTTGATCTCTGCTTAATCCAGCTTACTATGCAATACACGGGTTACATAAAGTGTTAGCCAAAGTGTTAGCCAAAGTGTTAGCCAATGTATGTGGCCGTACTCCAGGGCATTCCAGAATATAACTCTCTGATGTACGGGCATTAACAACCTCTCTGTTGTACGGGCATTATCAACCTCACAATGAACATCGTAATACATCAATATTCTGGTATCCTGTGCATTTCCTTTCGCCCACACACCCTCACACCCGGCCTTCGCCCACCCCGTCTGTTAGGACACAGGGTCCACCCGCACCCAACCCTCACTCCCACTACAAACGTATCGCCAGCTTCCAGTACAAGCACTAGGAACCCTGTCAATAACAACAAGCACTAGAAACCCTGTCAGTAAGTCTTATACAAAGACAATTAAGGTACTCCATAGCCACGACATCAGCAGGTATTCCACCACACAGGCATACCGTAAATATTGATGTTATTGTATCTAAGCTACCAGACATTCACAACATATACCTCATGCATGTACTAACATAGCTAGTGATAACCCTAGCTAATTAACGTGGTTATTGATAACCTCAGCGATCATCAAGTAGAGAGACGACCACCTGGTAGATTGAATAGTTAAGGAACTAATAAAGGTAGATATTGCGATGGGCGATGTTTGATCAAGGAAGATAAAAATTGATGTTATTATTACAACAGTATAGAATGTAGGTTCATTACGCAGTGAATCAGACAAGTGGACAATGGAGTTAGGTTGGAAGTTATCAGTGAATATAAACCAGATGATATGAATATGAATATAACACAGCTTGGGGAAACGTGTTTGTCAATAATAATGAAAGTACTGAACGTGACAAGTATATATATATATATATATATTACGACAGTTGATTTAAATATAGAAACACGGTGTACAAATAAATATCGTTTTGGTACAAGACATTCCAAGCACACTACATACTTAGAAGTATGACTGGAATGTCGTGTTCTGAAATTATATTTATTTATTTATCATTCCGTGTTCTTGTTTGGAATAGTTTGAGACAATGTATTGTATATACGTGAAGAACGGGGATTTGTATACTAGGCGACTCAGCGCATTGTTGGGATACTAGCTAGTATCACTTTACAGTTGAACTTTCAGGATAATAAGATATTCATACACATACCCGGCGAGGATAATAGCCACATATTTCTGTAAATAATGCAGGAGAAAATAAGCACCCGGATAGAGCAGAGTATAAAGACAATAACAAAGACAGCACACAGAAATATGCCAGCTGATGTTATATTAATAGACAAAGTCAAATATCATTTCCAGTTATTGGAATGCAAATGACTTATAAAGTGGATATGTTGATCGATGTACATACACTCACACTGTATGTACACCAGTGAATAAAATAAGACTCATACACCACGGAAACGTCAGACAGCTAAAAATACTGCTTATGTTACAAAAAGAATGTTCACGTTGGTGTATATCAGAAAACCACGGTATACCCTGTAGGTATACTTATGTCAAGAAACCGTTGTTACACAACACACTGACCTCTAGCTGGAGACATAACTGAACGTCTCGCATGGCTAAACATGTCTCTACTCCTCAAACAATGCGACTTAACGCTCACAGACACACGATCCTGTCCGTTAAGAAGAAAACATAGACAAGCGTGGAATAAGAAGACAAACTACCTTAATGTGGGTCGTAATTGTCCCTTGAGAACATCCCAACAATGGACGTCCACCCCGAGCAGAGAACACAACACCAGGACGAGCTGAACACAGAACACAAACACCGGTACTGGTGAAGCGAGACACAGACACAGAAGTATGACAGGTAGCTTTCCGTGACCCCGAGCTACAAAGGTCATAGCGCATTCCAAACAGACGTGTAATATTTGAAAACTCGACTAGGTCGGGCGAGCTTTCTATATAATTGCCACTCTGGGAAGAAACATGATATGATCGTGTGTTCCCCTCCGGATCGGAGAGAGTCATTAAGGCATTGTTCGTCCCCAGGTATTTAGATAAGGGCTGGAGACAGGTAAAGGGTGCAGGTATATTTAGCGTTCCACAGTCAGTGTTCTGAGCAGGGCGAGTATACGCCGGAAGGCAATCCCCTGTAGACTGTGACAGGGAACTTCTGGTCCTTTGTTGATATGTAGGTCTCTCTGACATCAGTATCGCTGTTATTGGAAAGGTGACATATTTGGGATAAAATAGTAGGCCTATTACAGTGGCATAGCACCCAACAATTTCAATGAGTCTTCACACCAACCTGGAATCTATAGTGTATGACCGCCCTCTCATATTCTGATTCAGATTCAGACAACACACTATATAACAATTGGCTCACACTGTATAAGAAGTTGTCATAAATTACATAATTAAATGTGAAGCTTCGGTCTTGTTTAGTTAGACTATAGTTTATTAGATTGTGACAAAAATACTCCAACAGTAATGACAATGTCACATAAATTAATTCCTTCATTGGTGTTAAAAGTCGTAATTTGTTTTTAACTGTTAGGTCGAAATCAGTGTTAAATATATCCCTAACAACTTACGAGTCCAAGTCCACTTCACATATTATCACAATACACATACTTCAGTTCCTGATGCCTGCACTCTAGGTTCAGTAGCAAGGTGATGATTTAGTCAACATTAAGTTCTCAGATAAAACACGTGCTTGACATATATTGACAAGCCGCATACATGACTCTTAAGGACATTCGCAATAAATAAACAGGACTCTTGGGACATTCGTAATAAATAATGCTGTGTCAACGAATCCATTGCAGTAAGCTCACCCTACGTCAGAGTCTTACGATCTCGTTCTGTAAAAGGCATCTGAAGTTGGTTTGGTTTCTGGCTTAGAGTCTAGAATGAAAGTAGATTACTCAAAGAAACCGTAAATGAGAGTCGAATAATGTGTTTGAACTGTTCAAGCTAGTCATACACTCGGCGTAGATTCTGCTCGTCTTGGAAGCTATATTTGAAACTAACAATGTGCTAATCTGAAAGATATACTAGTATTCTATCAGGAATGGCAGAGGAAACCCATTGCCGCTGTTTGTTTACAGTAAATACAGGATGACTATCAATCCAACTGTCTTGAATGTTTCCATTCTCGAAGGTCATGGTCAGCAGGGGAGAAAACTAAACATCCCCAAAAGTGGTCATGAATCTGAACCTTCTCTAGACTAAGATGGCATGGATCTAGAACTTTGCGAACATGTGTGTCATGTATCAATGTTCTGATCCTAGATAGACTCAAAATAGCTAAAAGAGTAGCCAAGAGACTTGTGGAAACACAGCAGATGAACTACAGTGTTGCCGGTGGCCATCATCAGTTTCTCCAGCAAGTGGACATCTGTGGTCATCCCTCGTAGAGCAGTACCTCAGACGGAACATCCACTCTCCTGTCATCTGAACTCTCCCTGGACGACCGTCAGCAAGTGTAATAATTATACTCGAGCTCCGCGACTTGTCATTGCCTCATGAATTACTAAACAAATATTCATCATTAGGCCCAACACGAGTTCAGATGTCAGTGTCATCACTTGTATAACTGTTCCAAACCTAGTGTCATCATTTTCATCATTTCCATCAATGTCATCGTGGTCATTACCATTATGAGCATCATCCGAATTATCATTATTATGGTCTCCGTGGAGTCAGGTCATAATTATTCCTGCTCAATTAATTAAACTTTCCTAGCAATTAACTCCGAAAGAATGAATGGAATATATGTTGGAATGAATGGAATGGAAAAGGATGAATGGAATATGCCCGTAATAAAACCAAATGCCAACCAATCCTCCACGTAAGTCTATTCTCCGTTCACGTAGATGTTGTTGAGGTTTACAGCCCTACACTGATGCCACCCAGGTCCAGCCGACCCCTGCTGTGTGGCCTATAATGCATCGCTAATGACCTCACGTATGATTTAAAACATGAAGTTAGTCCTTCCAACACGTGTCTCAGAGGACAATACCGCTAATTATCTCCCTTCGCATGGCCACCTGAGAGTTATGTAGGTTTTGTGGCGGCGGAAGTTGAGGACTAATGAACACAGTTGCACGACTTATCAATATATCTGCAGCAGAAGCAGCTGCTGCTAATTAGAATGGACGGCGAGGGTTGTGGTCTTCGCGTCGGCCCAGTGCCCAGCGGAGAGCCCGCCTCAGATTGAGAAAGATACATTCACTCAAACTATTGATACTGATTCAAAGCCAGCTGCCCCATACGTCCGCATTTTCAGAGTTTTCACGTGACTCCTCATCCCGGATGTGACGTCACAGAGTAGAATAGTGCAGTACTTTACGGTATGTTTACTTCACAGTCCATGTAGCATTCATTATTGGCCCAGCATCATAAATACACTGTCACTTAGTGTCAACAATATGTATGTAAATACACCTGAATTATTAATTATCCGTATAACGAAATCAGAATAGAAGTCACTTTCGAAAGATGAATATCTCTCGAACGTTTTTAACATTAAAAAGTGTTTCAAGCGGAACGCAAATTCCTTCTGGTATATACTGATTACACTTCAGTCGCATAATGCGCGCCCCCTGGTGGTAAATGGTGCTTACATTAGGCGGGGTATATGACAAGTATAACATGGCTTCCGCTACCACCGTCTCGTCATGTGAGACTGCATTCAAAGCGTTTAATTTAACTACGTTATTTTACGATATCCAACTGTGCACTTGAGTGATTTCATTCGATGCCCAGTACGCCGGTGTTTTCAATGTGGTACGTATATATACACTAATAATGACGTTGGAGTTTTATTGCAGGATGCAAGCCAGGCAAGCCTGACAGTCATAACGTTTAAGTAACCTGTGTCAAGTCTCACGTCTCCTGTCTGTGGTGCTAAGTCCTCTAAACTACAGTTTACCATCAATCAGCATGTTACTCAGAAGAACAGTTTACCAACAGATATTGCATCTAATAACTCCACATTATTTACACTCAACGAGCCATGAGGACGACTCATGAATATATTCAGTGACAGGTAGCCTAATCAAGTTAGACTTGGTAATAATAATAATAAAGTAATATTTCTGAAATTAATATCATAGAACAGTATATATAATAATATTGCACTAACGTCTAACATTTCCACGTTCTGGTTCAAGACGACGGTGAGTACACGTGGCACAGACTAGTCAACCAAGAACTATTTAAAATTAACACAATATTAAATACAATCATATGCACATTTCATATTCACACAACTTACATTCGAGAGGTAAATCTTCCAAGGTGAGTTATTTATCTGCGCAATGTAGGTACTCAAACTTCTCAAGCTGATCGTCTTTGCACTGAAACATGTATGTGTATGTCCTACACATGAATCAGACGAAAGCAAACTATTTGTAAACTTGCTAAGACTTGACATTCTGCTAATTCGCCTAATCCTCTTTACATCTACTAGGCTGTAATCCTGGTGAAATCTTCCTAAGGTGGGATTAGTGTACGCTGTCCGGTGCAAGGTGTAAATCCCTTGATTAGTCAATACCAGCCAGTGAGAGTTCTATTGTCACTAATGCGGATATTAATTCTGGATGACCCCGAGGACATGTATGGTAGAAAGGTGACACAGAAAGGCGACACGATCTCCCCGAAGGTGTGGGGTATTTCAAATACAACAAGATAAACAACAACCTGTTCATGCCACGCGGATAGAAATTAATTATCTATATTGAAAACTACACACTAAGTCGTGAAAGGAAGTAATCTCTCACAGATATTAGGTACTAAATAAGTTGATCATTTACAAGTCTACCGTAACAGTCACACCGCTTCCCCACAGACAAGCTTTTCTACGTAGTGGACATTTACTTTAATTCTAAATATGTTTTTAAATTAAACAATTGAAATATTCAAATGCATGTAATACTATAATTTGATCAACTATATTAATAATCACTGGTCGATAAAATGGCATTAATTACTATATTCAACCATGTATTGTGATATGTAGGCCTACCAATCCTTTTGTACTATTTGTGCAATAAAATATGTTTAAATCATAGTGTACAATAAACAATGCTTAATACAAAGACTATATTCAGATGTACACTTGACAACGCCAGTGGAAACTGGGCACTAGAACTAGTATACGACGTTGACTCAGGTAATAATGATTAACACAAACTACCACTCACTATACCCACAGACAATAGTAAGTATGTGATACATCCCAAACTATCTACTATATCGTTTATCGCCTAGATGCAAATTAGCCATGCAGTCCTATTGCTTGTAGGAAATTGTACGTTGTCAGGTAAAGGTAAATTAGCCATGTGTATAATTAAAGGGGCAAGCGGGGGCCGAGTACTCAGACCGCGTGAGAAGAACTTGACCTATGTGAGACAAACTTGTGAGATAACATGGTTGTTAGGTCAGAGGGTCGGGGCCCAAGTAGGGGACATTGAGCCCTGGGGGAAGGGAGAAACGCGGCGTATTGAACAAACAACGCCACACAGACGTTAAGGAGGCTGGCCCTAGTTTCGACCAAAAGTTCTAACACAACGATTTTCCTGAAATTTTAGTATGTTGTGCGTTG
>JAUTBZ010140795.1:0-12834 GCA_032361785.1 Lepetodrilus galriftensis | reverse complement strand
AAGTATGATTTATGCAGGTCTTTTGCCTCTTACTTTTGCTACTCTGCCACCTACTTCCGATTCTACTGAAACCACTGTACATTATATTATAATTTTTCTAGTTGATTATTATTCCAGTTAAATCAGGTATTATTTTCTTTTTCTTTGGCAAGTACAATGTTCAATCTGTTGTTACAGAAAAACTAGGTTTCAACAATTAAAAATGAGTTCATAAATAAGACCAACCTAGTTCATTATCATAATACATGTGTGACCGTAACATGTGTAAGAAAATCAGGATAATCAAGTTAAACAGGACTAATGAGTTAACACTGCCTGCTGTTCCAGATAAGTCACTGGTCATATATAATTTAGGCTGCTTTAAGACAAGTTGTTAAGAGAATGTAGCATGTTTGGTTTTTCATATATTTTATTTCTTTCACTCAATGCTGTAATGGCTACCAACTCAGGTGTTATTATATCACCACAATATGATTAATTTTTGTCATTAAGAACACATTGGAACATGCATTTTGTACATATAAAGTTACTGTTTAATTTATTATTTATATACTAAAGCTGTTTGTATTATAATAACATTTGTACACATGTGTATCGTTTTCACTGAGCTCTCTTATCCACTGTGAGACTATAGAGCTCTCGTCGCGACATCTTGTACACATAGGGATCGGCACTTACGAGAGCACTATGGTCTGATAGTGCTTAGAACATTTGTGAAACGATACCCAGAGTTAAAATATTTCAATGATGCTGTATCCATTTGAATATTGCTGTCAGCTATGGGTGAAATATTCCCACTGTGATATAAAACCTTAATTCATATTCATTCATTTGAATAACTTTATAATACATTAAAAAAGCCACGTTAATATTATGACACATGCATCAAAATAATAAGGAAAATATCCTCGGTCAGCATTCTCTAGAACCCAGTGCAAATTGAGTGCAAATCGTCATCAAGAGGAAATCTTCCTCCAGCGCAAATCGTCCTCCATTGATTGTGCAGTCGACACCAGCGGTCGGCGTTATCTCAGTCAGAAGCGGTTGTGAGGAGAGCAGTACAAAGCCTCCACACAAACAGTGTATATATGACGGAGGGCTGGTTGTTGACAGTGTCTTACAGCATTAACTGGTCGTGTTTGTCTCCATGCAGTAAGACGTAGACTAATGCACCGGTCTGATCGTGAGGTAAGGTTATCCCACTGGTCGCGGTCAGTCGCACCGATGACCGGTCTGACGAGGGGATCTCGCCATTGTTTTCTTGACAGATGGCTCGGAGTGGATGATCTCAGGGAGAGACACACGCTCTCCAGGTCGTTGGTGTGTGTCATGCCCGTGTATTTACTGTCACTTTTAAGGCTAAGATTGGCCATGCGTGACGGATAAATTCGGTGGACTACAGAGACAATAGGAGATAAACGTGAATCGTCCTGGATTTATTTATAAATATATCGATGTTGAATCATCGTGAAGCACTAAGGCAGGTACCGTGTCATCATGTATTCGAGGGGATCTTTATCATACGGAATTTTTCGTTCATATATGAGATCATTATCTGTTCATTGGCACCACGAACAACTGCCCTGTTTTAAGTACATTAACAATTCATTTGTATTTTCCCAAAGTTATTTTTGGATTGTGAGTCCGTTTGTTGTCAGTCACTGCTGTTTTTGACCATTTTATTGATTTAATTGACGTTCATGCCATGCTGTATTCTATGTTTCATGTCATAGCAGTTCCTTTTATCATGTTAGTATAGCTGGTGTTTTCCCCAGATTATCACATTCTATATATCTAGTATTTTTCGTATTACTATTACTTTTTCATTTGAGAATGTTATTTGATTTATTATTTGAAATTATTACTTTTTCATTTGACATTATTTGAGAATATGTTATTTGATTTCTAAATTTGAAATCTATTACTTTTTCATTGACAATAAGTTATTTTATTTTTACTTTGAAATCTATTATATTGGTATTATATTTTCATTGAAAATCATGTAATTATATTTTTACTTTGAAATCTATTATATTGGTATTACTTTTTCATTGAAAATGTAGGTGTTGCTTGTTTTATCAGTAGTTGTCAGTAGTCCATTACCGAGGGCAATAATACTGTCATCATTCAACACTGCTATCACTGTAACAGTTTGTAGTGGGTCCACCCTTACTCTGCTTATCTAAGAGTTTCAGGAAATGGTCGTACTTTAGGCCGGACCTAGTCTGTGTCTCACTCAAATACTCCTATTCAAAATATCAGCCTAGAGCAGATAAGCAAGTCTAGATTACTGGAGAATTTCAGTGGCTCCTTTCATGTATAAATATAATACCAATCAATATAATGTATATTTAAACTAGTTACTTTCATCCTCTGAGACTATTGATAGTCTAGGCTGGACCTAAATAGGGCGTACACCATTATTTTTATATAGCAGGAAATATGTAAGCCTTGATTTAGTCCCAGACTACCTAACCCTTTTGTCAAACTCCGCCCAGGCACATTTCACAAAAGTAGGGTCATTACTCATACCTGTAGTCGGGGCCTAAATTGAGATTTACATCAGCTGTAATAAATCGTGTGCTTGCAGATTTATACTGCAACATTCAGCGCTACATATGCCAAGCTGTGATTTTAGTGAAATAATCTTGAAAGGGGCTCTAAACCCCAGTTTGAAAAGTTAAATAAAAAGTAAAGCATGCTACATGGACTGATTTAGGCCATGACTACAGTAAGAACCACCCATTCGTGAAATGCATCTCTTGAGAGGTGGCATAGAGACAATAGACACGGATATATGCCACACCTTCTTCTATCCTGTCATAGGCTGATAGATAGGTGTTTGTTTTCAGATTATTACGCTGCAAATCATGTTTCTTATCTTCTTCCTCCACTCTCTGTAACTTAGGCCTGTGCTTCACCCACAACAGAGCATCATGGAAATTATGTGCAGCAGATAGTCTGTAAATATTTGGGCGTTATTATCTTATTATCTTACAACCCCAAGGTATCGTTTCTCGAAGCTCTCTTAGCCACTAAGGGACCATAGCACTCTCTTAGCAATGTGTTAGCTATCAGCAAAGAGAGTGCTATGGTCCCTTAGCGACTAAAAGAGCTTCGAGAAACGATACCCAGATTCTCTAGTACATTGCCAATGTTCACCATTTTCAGTACTTGGTCCAAGTAAATATAGTGTATTCAGTTATATTGGTCCATTGCAGATTTTTACAACCAACAATTTTCAAATTGTATATTAAATTATTATGGTGTAATCTTTTCAAGTATTGTGAGTTTGGTTTGGATACAGAGTGGTCAAAAATAATCTGACCCAGAAGATTATTTATAATGAAACCATCTAACTGCTGTGTCACTAAGGACCTTTACAACAGGGAGAGGGTTAACATGATTAAGGCACTTGGTTTAACAGTGCATATGACTACAAGCTGAAAGGGGTGGGTGGTAGCGCAATTGTAGAACATTCGGACTTTGAAGTCGAAGGTAGTGGGTTGCAATCCTGTCCAGGAAGCCACAGCATCAATGTTTACAAAAGTTACCTTTCTGACACAATATTGATAGGATGCGCTGTCTGTACCATGGCGATGTAATGTATCCTTGGTCTGCCAGTACCAGCTGGTTCTTGCAGGTTTACATCAACATTCAATGCTATGGATGTTGCAGGTTTCTTCCTTCCTTAATTTGACAAGTCGTGGTATAAATGAAATAATCTTGAGTGACTCTTAAACGCCTATTCAGAAGAAAAAAAATAAAGTTAATCAACCAATTCATTGTCATGTATGTGTGTAAGATTCCCGCTGTGGCATAAAACAATAATTCACTCACTCAACAAATTTATGTGGCATAAAACAATAATTCACTCTCTGAACAAATGTATAATATCCTTCAGTTTTAAAACTTACTCTCTCCATGCTGAATGCAATCGGAGATGCCCAAAAGAGCAATACCTGTGCCTAATTCAGTAACTAAAGGGTTACAAGTCAGTAGTTGTTGTAGGTTCCTGTCCCACAATAAACAGATGGCCATAAATCAGTGAAATCTGATTCCTCTCTGTATGTAGTCATGCTAAAGAGACTGAATCAAGAGCAGGAAACTGACGGCAAGAGCATAAAAATAGTCCCTATTGACACAACATCTGTCAGATGACAATACTATCTATGCATCCATTGTAACACTATATATGTAACGAACATGGTCTGCATAAAATAGGCTATTGATCGATTGTGATTCATATAACCCTATTCTCCCCATTGACAGTTTATGTCATCAATATAAACCTTGTCTTTGTGAATGTAATATATATAGTAATTCTGTGCTGTTCTTTGTACCTTTATTAAATCAATATTAGTGTGAGTTAGTTCTGAGCTATTGTAAGCACATTTATTAGGATATTTGTTGATTATTTACAGATTGATACAAAGACTGAAATATCTGGAATGATGATTGCAGTTTGTGATGTATGTTGGTGCAATGAATGCATGTTATAAATACTGTTGATTCAACGCAAACTGAAGCAAAAATAGTTTAAATAACTTTAGTTCAAACAGCCCTAAGAATCCATTATACATTAAACATGTTAAATGTGATATATTAACATGATTAATGATTTAGATTTAATAAACATCACTTCTTTGGCCCATCAATACCAGCAGGTGCTTACAGGTTTACTGCAACATTCCATAATATGGATGTTACGTGTTTCCACCTGCCATAAACTGAGAAAGCCATGATATAAGCGAACGAATCTTGAAAGCGGCTCTAACACCCAATTAAAAAAAATTAAAAAATCATAAAACAGGACCAACGTAACTTAGTAAGACTTTAGACTATCAATAGTCTCGGAGGGTTAAAGTAAATCAATAATATTATTGATATTATATTTATACGAAAGACAAGTGGTTGTCCAATAATCTAGACTTGCGTATCCGCTCTAGGGTGATATTTTTAATATGAGTATTTGGGTGAGAACAAGGTGTGACACAGACTAACAAGACTTCTCCATCAAAATTTGTCGCATATGCGTGAGAGATTCCCGCTGTGACGTAAAACAACAAATCAGTAACTTGCTGATCAAACCTATCCTAAGTTATGTCAGTAAAATACCAACATCATGATGAACGTATGCATGTACAGTAAATATTACATGGTTGTGTTAATATCTATGTTTAAGTATGTGAATATGGTGGATAGTCACGCTTATGTATATGTTCTTAAAAAATGGTCGAAGGTCAACATTTATAAAGTCATATTGTCATATCCTGCATGTCAGAAATAGGACATGTGGGTCTTGGAAGAAACTGAAATCATGACTAGTGAAATGGCAAGTTGTCTTTTCACCAGCATAAAACCCAGACCAGGCATCACACATGTGTGACATATGACACATGTGTGACATCTGACACATGTGTGACATCTGACATATGTGACATATGACACATGTGTCACCAAGAAACTATTGTATACAGACCAGTTTAATGGCACAATAGTTGTATATGCCTTTTTATTATCCTTGTTTTATCCTTCATCTAAAGAAATAATTAAGATTAAAGCATTGTCAAACATGAGTGATTATGTTAAATAATATAGATTATTTAATACTACATTTGCATGTCTTAACAATAAATCAATCAACAGTGAATTTAAGTGTGTGCTACTATGAAAAGTGTCCAAATTGTCATATACTATTCTTGTATACTGTAAATCACAAAATTAATGTGTCACTAATTTAATGTGACCTCTAGAGTTTAGACGTAAATGCGACACCAATAAAATGTGAACGGCCATGTCTACATTCATGTTTTTTCACCAGTCTTACCTTTAATGCACAGCAATTAAATGCGACAATACAATGGCCACATTTTTCGCATTAATATTCTGCTCGTGTAAATTTCATGATTTACAGTATTCTATTCTGGTTCTTCACAGCCAACTTGTTTTTACTTGTCCATCTGATATCATATTCTGTAATTATTTTACATTTTAAATATATTTAAAAAAAATGGAGTCTCGCTTCTAGTAACCATGGAAACGAACACCATTCGGATGTCATCTTTTTACTGGGCCAATTTCAACACAAATTGTTGTGCATTCTTTAAATTTACAAACACACATGATCCCAAAGTTTCCTATTGATTGCTGGGGCATATGTTGGAGGTTTCCCCAGACAAGATATGGATCTAGTCAGTACAGTGTGTGTGGAGGATACCACTGTGTCAAGCTGACATGATGCATGTTTGATGGATCGGTGTCAAAATCAGATGATTTGTCAATCACAAAGCAACGACGAGTAGCTGGAGAAAATAGGTCATACCGTATTTATCTTGACGAAGATTTGGAATAATTTTGCTTTTTGAGCTTGAAATGTGTATCAATTTTCAATCTTTAAATATGCTGTGGAAAGCTTTTTTTCAAGATCAAACGACAATTACTTACTACTATTAGTACAAAATTGTAAAAGGTTTCATATGATATATTATAATTATATTTCACCACCTTTCATAAACAAGATTGAGTATAGTTATTTGAAATTCAAAGTGTTATTTATTTTATTTAATCCCAGGAACGTAATTACAATGGATGAAATACACACTTATTTAAAAATTAAACTTTATAATGGAAACTTTTATCATTATCAATAGTTTGATAAATATAATGACAATGATATTTCTTTAAATGTCAATTAATTTATAGCATTGTCAATAATTATGATAAATGTATAAGCATTGTTCGAGATCACATGTCACTTTTGTTAGGGCGTCAATGTCTGGTGTACCATACAATGATGGATATGTCTCATTGTTGTTAACACGCTTAATAATAGGAAACACACATATCTGTCAGGAACCTTCACTTGACATCACTGTCGTAACCATTAACCCTATCAATGCCCTGTCATAAGTATACACTTCCGCTATAGACATACTATAACAGTGAGATATCGCCACAAATGGGTGAAAGGTTCCTGCAGCGATGTTGAACTTCATAACTCACTAAAGCCTGGTGCACATGGGCGTCTGCGTCACGCTTGCGTCAGCATTTATAGACACAGACGTGATGCAGGCGCAAAAATCTGCCTTCGATCTGCGCTCGGAGTATCACGTGGCACTTTCAAAATGGCAGCCATTTTGTTCGAATCACATGTCTCAGGAAAGGCAGTCTCCAGACGCCGTGCTCCTGCGTCAAATATGAAACTTGTTTTATACCAGCGTACATATAAATGCAAAAATTAGACGCAAGCACGATGCAGACGCCCGTGTGCGCTAGGCTTAACAGTGAGATAGAAATTTTCATATTTTTAATGCTTTATTCATCATGTTAAATTAAAATGTTACAAATTATTACAACACATTTTTAATGACCTTGTGTCTTTAAATTTCAGAATATCGGTCATCAACTGGTCATGTAGGAAAGCAAATGAAGACTACTGAGATGTCCATCCCTTGACCACCATGCCTGGACCCATTGGACCAAGGAGACAGTCTAGTCATACTAGTGTACCAGAATGAGACAATAATGCCAAACCGTACTCCATTATTCATTATGGAACCTCTGTGTGTTTCCTACAGAGTGTATGAATTACTCCAGTAAATTCGGTGTCCGAGAAAAATCTTCCGAGATGGATGGCGGTCGGCCGGGCGCCAGAAGTGGTGTCACCACAAGAACCACCACCACTAGGAGCATCCGGACTCCACTCAAACCAGCGAATGTCAAAGACCTCAAGGCCATGTTCGACCAATCGAAAACGGGGCAAGACGCAGTCAAGACGAAGTCGGAGACTAAAGTTGTCCGGCCGTCGCCATCGTCTACGACCCCGGTTATTAGTCCACGGACACGTGACAAAGAGGATTCCGGTGTTAGGATCGTGACCTTGGGCTCCAGTAAAACAGACGTGGGAAAAGGATACGGTGGCAGTGGCAGCATGTCGAAGGATACGTCATCGAGCACCACCGACCTGCTGGCCAAGTACCACGCCAACAGGACCGGATACTACAAAGATACACCACGTCCCAGCGACAGCTTGGCGGGATCCGTCAGTCAGAGCTCCCCGGATCTGTCGCAATCCGAGAGCAGATCCCCGCAATCCCCGAAGACCAGTGTGTTCAGTTTCAGTGTCAACGACAAGCAGAAAGAGTTCCGCGTTCCCAAGCTGGATTTGACCCGAGTGACCTCCACGGAAAGCGTGAACAGTCAGTCCTCGAGGGAAGACAGCTCAAGGTCGCGTAGCAGCTGCTCGAGTCCGATCAGCACGGGCAGCGGGAGCCCCAAGCTGATTGGTCGAGTGAAGCCGAAGTATTTACCGAGTCCGCGGTCGGACAGTGCTGATGCCACCCGAGTGGAGATTCCGGTCAGTCACCATTCCAGTCGCGATGACGCCAAGGCCAGTGGCACAAGTAGTCCTAGAAGTGCCTTGTCAAGGTTCACGGAGCTCAGTGATAGAACAACAGGGTCGACTACTGGTGTGTCGAGACTCGGGGAGTCTGGTGATAAGAGCTTCGTGTCAAAGACCACCAGGTTTGGCGACTCCGGGGAGAGGACCGTGGTTGCGAAGTACACCACCAAAGTCAAAGGTCCGACGGATACGAGGACCAAAACCGTAGAGGTGTCCCAGACTGGGAGGACAATCGGGACACCTGCTACGTTTTTAGAGAAAAGCAAACTTAAGTCCACTGTCCTAGATTCCAACGACGGAAAGAAAGATTCCGTCTCGCAACCCAGTTGGTTGGAGAAGAAAAATGCGCGGAACGTTTTGAGCAACTTTGTAACGGTTGCTCAAACTAAGCAAGATGAACCTAAAACACAGACTTCGTTAGAAAGGGAAATTCCGATTCAGAGGATCGGCGAGTCAAAAAGTAGGACTATACCTCGGAAAGAGGTTTGGACACCATTGCAGAAGACATCGACGTCTGGAATAAAACCCGAACGGAAAGCAAGAGGGATTGATATCAGTAAATCTGGAGACGTGAAATTCACAGACAGCTTTAAGGTGCCAGATTTGAGCGATTCCGACACAATTAAGCCAGTAGATGTCACTAAATATAAATTTTCAAAAACCGGAAATGATTGTTCCTCTAAGACTAGTGTTTCAAAACCTTCCATTACAACCAGAACTAGTACTAATAGTCTAACAAGTAAAACGGAGATTTCTAAAGCAAATAAAACCGAGATTTCTTCTAATGCAAGTAGAACCGAGATTTCTAAAGGAAGTAGAACTGAGATTTCTAAAGGAAGTAGAACCGAGATTTCTAAAGGAAGTAGAACTGAGATTTCTAAAGCAAGCGAAACCGCGGTAAGCAGTATTGTGCAGGCAAGGAAGAACCTGCTCACATCAACCCCAACGGCAACAAAAACCACCACCACAACTGCGTTGAAACCACCACGGAAATATTCCGGTGACCGGATCGAGATTTCTGGACCGGGAGCAGATATCCGGAAGATGGTTTCCCGGAAAATGAGTAACGAGAGATTCCAGAGACTCAAATTCGATTTCGAGCGTGGTGTCCCCACCGAGAGTTTTGAGAGACGTGGGTCAGAGGTCGACCACCTCGAGCTCAAGAAACGCGTCTCAGAGATACCGTCGAAACCGACAGTGACAAAAATAACTAAATCGGACTCGTTCAAACGGAAAGAAGAGTCGATATTTGCGAGCGGGCTGAAAGTTTCCGACTTTGTGGATCAGGTGAACAACCTGGAAACAAACAAAGGAAGAAACGCTGGAAGGAAGTGGAAGGCGGGCGTCTCGCGGTTGAAACGCTCGTCTCGTTGCTATGAGGACGGTAATGAGAACGAGTACCTGGAAGTCGGGGACAACGACGGGGACATCTCCGACAGCGGAACCGACGAAGGGATTTACGAACTGGTTCCGGAGCGAGGACTCACACAGGACTTAGAAGGTGAGACTTTAGGAATTTATTGTGGGGTGGGTGGTGGTGCAATGGTAGAATGGTGGATTGGCAATATTAACATGTTGTTTTCATGGAAATAGTCATTGCAAATGGGTGAAAGATTCCCACAGTGATGTTAAACTCCATATATATTCACTCACTCACCATGGAAGCAGTTATTTAAACTGTGATTGAAATTGAGGTCTTGGAAAGAAATTGACTAATTTTCATGGTTTAAAAAATAAATAAATAAATGACAACTAAATTGTTAACTACCATACCAATGATATATTTTTTTATGTCTAAAATTTTGCCTGATTTATTTGATAGATTCAACAAATGGGGATATTATTTTGAAATAGAACTTTGAAGCATGACCAGTTTCGGTTTCTTTTGGCTTTTTTTAGAATAAGTTTTACGAGTTGTTCTGTAAGATCTTGAAAGGTGGAACTAGTTCTGTAAATGTAGCATGCAGCGATCAAGGAGAAATGTGAACGCTCAGCCTCAATCTGGACAAGCTGTCTCTGGATTACGTCCGTCCCGGGGTAAATACGGGAATTCATCGAACTAACCAGAATTTGAAACATTCTAATTTCTCGACCCAGAGAACTAATCGGGATCAATAAAATATATTGGATTTTTCCACGTGCGAGTCGAAACCGACGACATAATAACCGTCTGACTGGATTCCTTCGAAGTTCATACGGTGTGAACAGTTGTTCATCAGCGTGATCAATGATTGTATAACGTTATCTAACAGCCCAGATATAATTAGACCAATTCTCCATGTGTGTAATTTGGTTATCATGGGCAAGGCATGTGGAACTGACATTATTATCTCGTGACATATTCCATGAATGCCTCAACTTGTGAAGGAAAGCTTAGAAAAAATAAACATTTTGAAAAATGATGGCCAATGCCTAATCATGAGGCTCTTAGGAGAATCTTCTGGGAAGTCGTAAACTGGCTTTATTTGGATACACGTGATAAACCTGAAAACAGCTGTGCTTTTCTAGTCATTTAGGAATGTAATGTTCAACATGCTTGTTAGTTCAAGTAGAAATTTCAGTATGATCGTAATGAGATATTATTAGCCAGGCACAGGGTCTGAGTTGGTTGTTTAGATAGTCATGCTGTCATTGTTGTGTTGTTATTGTTATACCTTTCACAACATTCTGTCTGGTTTCAGTTACTAATGAATTGCAATCAGCTTTATTGAAAATTTTAACAATGCAAAATTACTTTTTCATAAACATTTCAAATATTTTGTTCTCTGACGTATGCAACATGTTAACTCATGACATCTGGGGAATCTCCTGAAAGGAACATATTAACCCATTACAGCCAGAGCCATTTATTGCAATGTTAAGATGTTAACCATCTCCCAGCTAGATGAATCCCAAATGTACATGGCATCTCTCATTGTCTATTAGTCTATAGCAGAAAAAACCTGTTACTAATGGAAAGTAGAAATTTCATAATTACAATCTAAAAATTGGGATTTGCTTGATGGTTTTAAAATAGATTTCTGGGCTATTAGGTTTTAAATTGAATTAATTATCAATCTCTTAATAATACTAGATGTCTGGCAGTTACAAGGATGACTAGGGCAGGATGTCATAGTCCAGTTGTTGGTTAGCATAATAGGTATTTATCTGATCAGTGTGTATGAACAAATATTAACCTACTATATGTGGGCGGCAACCAGAGATGCCATGTTATCCATACCAGCTGCATGTATACAGCATATCCTGTTTCACTCACTATATAGTAGAGGGTAGATTAGCTAATTAATCTTTGTAAAATATATACATATGATGAGCAGCATGTTCAATATGATATTGCCTTGTTAGAAATTCAGAAAATAATAAGGGGGTCCTTCTCCATGGTCTTTCTCCAGCAAATGGGTGAAAGATTTCCGCAGCGACTTTAAACTCCATATTCACTGAATCACTCACTCCACGATAGGCCATCAAATCTGCGGGGGGTTCCATAGATAACTTTATCATTGCAGATTTTCGAATGGCCCCCGAGGACTGCATTTAATTTGAACATTTCATTGTAGCAAGGTCACTGCAGCTTATGATCCATATTTCATCAGAAGTTTTAATTAGTGATTAATTAAACTTGCACAAAATTATTACCATCAGGATGTTCAGTATGACATTATGGTCAAAGAAAATTCAACAGTATTTGTTATAACAACTTTATACAACTATTTTAACCATGACTGAGCGACGACTACAGCGTTTTGTCCTTAATGGACTTCTTCAGGTCTGCTACATTTGGCAGGTAAACTATTGTTATAGTTTTAACAATATTTGTTATATTGCATAATGTTATCAGTGTTGTTGCAGCTTATTGCTCCACAACTTATCAGAAGATTTAATTCCGTATTTGGCAGTGTTGTCATTCAGTTAGTTGACAGGGAGAGCCATCATGCGCATCATGCTGCATTTATTAAGTCAGGCCGTGAGTGATCGGCAGGATTGATGCCATTGTGATGTCGATGGTGGCTGTCAGGCTCAGACTTGCTGGAGGCAGGAGGTCATGTCATCATTGTGACCCTGGCTGTAATAACTACTGTAATAACCCAGTGTAATAACCCAGTGTAATAACCCAGTTTGATAGCCTATCTATACATTTGAGAGAAAGGGAGAGGGAGAGAGGGAAGAGATGAAAATTATTATCAATATCTGGAATTATTTGCATTAAAAAAATGCTAAAACATGGTGAAATAATAACAAATTATTAAATTCTTTCTACAATATATTGTGTAAGTTATAGATGCACGTCATGCATATGTCAAAAACAGAAAATGGAAGTAGCACGATTTTTCAATATATATCTAGGACCAAACAAACTGGCCCCGAGATTACGAAACTTTCCTGAGTACGACTCCATACTCGACTCAGGATTTTGTTCATAAAACGTCATG
>JAUTBZ010140784.1:0-12837 GCA_032361785.1 Lepetodrilus galriftensis | reverse complement strand
CGCTCTCCAGCTCTATGCTGCGAGACAAATGCGTCCCAAAGAGGGACCAGTCTGCCGAAATCAGCTGTGCTGGAAGGAGACTGTCCAAGCATTTAAATACACACACACACACACACACATCGTTATCCACAAGACTCTCTCATCTGCTACTAGACCATACGTAGCCTATTATGTCTTATACACAAACTAAAGAGTTTCGTATAACGATGCCCTGTTCCACATATACTAGTAATTGAACATGTATACAAGTTCCAGACCGACTGTTGATATGAGTGAATACTAGTACTAGTATTAAGAAGTAAATTAAGCTAGGGAGTTGTGAATAATGTCGATCTGCTTTCCCTCGATACCAAAACCTAATACTAGTGTCTCAGAACTATACCTAGATCATGGCTACTGTCATACAATATGAACTTATATTGATAGATATACTATCGAACATATGGGTGCCTTGACCTTGGTTCCTTTGATGGTCTGCTTTACTTGTATGTAGACTATTACTTATAGGTATGATAAGAATGGAACAATTAACAGAGTAGTAACCGGAAACGTCAAAGTGCGCATGTACATCCCGAACTCGAGATGTCTCCAAGCATTGCATAAGCATAACATGCTAAACTACCGCATTGTTCAGATTCTGTTTATAACAGTTCTGCCACTATTAGTCAATGGCGGCCATTGATATACATGAAACATGGATCAAATAATGATTTTATCGCATAGGTATTGGCAAACTTTATAGCAATAATAGGATTGGCTGGTTGGTTGAAATTTGGGTCCATTCATATCCATTCAAGATTAGTTCACTGATCATCCAATGACAAGGAATTGAGAGTGCGTCGTAGTGTGGCATGTGTAATGTACGACTGACGGTGCCCGGATGGAGATACGATCGTACAATAGAAACTCCTCCTAGTAATTATGTCGTCATGCATTATTACAGGAAATAGCCCATGAAGTTTACAATGTAGTTTCGATTAAAGATAGATGTAGAGTACAAAAAATGTATATATTCGAATTTCCGTAACCAAACCATTACATGACGAAATCTATTGTGACCGCATATGTAATGCAATACATACTTTGAATTATATTGGTCAGTATCAATCTTGGTGAACATCTCTCTCTGTTCTCCCTATATCTGTTCGCTCCTATCTCTTATCTCTCTCTGTTCTCTCTCTTTATTTATTTCTCTCTCTGTCTGTATGTCTCTCTCTCTCTCTGCCTGTCTCTCTCTCTCTCCCTGTCTCTCTCTGTCTCTCCCCTCTCCCTCTAACTCTCTCTCTCCCTCCCCTCTCTCTCCCTGTCTCTCCCTGTCTCTCTCTGTCTATCCCCTCTCCCTCTAACTCTCTCTCTCTCTCCCTCCCCATCTCTCTCCCTGTCTCTGTCTGTCTCTCTCTCTGTCTGCCTTTCTGTCTGTCTGTCCACACCATGTGTGTGAAATAGATGTGGTAGCACATTAACATTTCACATTTCACATCAATGTCCTTTTCCTTGTTAATTTCAGTGCATATGATATATGATATAGCCTTATACTACTTAGGCCACCTGTGTGTTGTTTATATCATTTAAAGTCTTAGATTTAACTTGGTAAGCTTTGATTTATGACGGCCCTTTTATTTATTGGTTAATTTTGATTGAAATATACCGAAAAACATTATATTTGTTACCATATGAAAAGCAAAATAAATAGTCAGTGTTATAGAAGTAAATTAATTAATATTTAAACACTGATATATACCGTATGTGGTGATTAATTTGTTATCAGGCAGGTGTAGTTTATATGTTAGACTGTTTGCTCAGGTGCCACACTACATTGGATGTTTTCGTTTATCTGGTTGTAATATATTATCATATTTTTCGATAAAACCTTCTTTTATGACCGGGTGGTACTTCTCCTGTATGAAAGGTTCATATATCCCAAAGGAAACACACATCAATCATTCTAACTTTATTAGTTATACATTGTATGAGGTTTTAATGTTGTAAGGGTTGTTAATTGTACTGGTGTGTTAATTATCAAAGTTTTGCTGGTTCTGGCTTCCAATCAGAATGTTGTTTTCTTTGTGTTTTTAGGCTGTGTCTGAAAATAAACAATGTTTTGAACTGTTTTTCATCAAGAAGAAAGCACTTAACACATCGTTTGGTTTTCTGGAAGGTAATTTAAACCAGCGTTTCTTCGGAGAAGTTTTCCTCATTTAGACTTTCCTGCAACTAGCATGGAATATTTGACCTTGTGAACTGCTCGAAATGTTAAGGACCATACATTGTCAGAATTTCAACATTTTTTTACAGAGTGCCTGTCCTACATTGTTTTAAGACTATTCTGTTACCGAATAAAATACATTGTTTTAAGACTATTCTGTTACTGAATAAAACCTGTGAACAACACTAAAGTATTTCTATTTCGCTACTTACTTCTATTTAGAAGTTAATGTCATTTCCATAAGTGCATTGTGATAAATATGTGTATGCATTATGCATATTAGGATGGCAGGTAAGAGATAATATCAATAATACATTGTAATAGGTGTTATATACATATTGATGAAGCAGAGTATATTGAGATTATTAAGAAAATTGTATTGACAAGAATGCGGAAATTGACATCAAAATCACCATTAAAATGCTCTCATTCTTAAATTAGTATTTTTCTTGGAAATATTTATATTTTTTTGTTTTTTTGTTAAAGCATCCCTATTTTTCTTGGAAATATTTATATTTTTTATTTTTTGTTAAAGCATCCCTATGATAAGTAGATACATATCATTTTTCATTTTTCAAACTTCCACATTATACCCAAAACACCAAGGCCTGTATTCTCGAAACGTCTTAGCTACGAACTTCTTAGTGAGAAAATATCTCTTCAAAAATTAATATACCCAGTAAGCAGAAAACCAGTCTGGCAAATTCTTAGTACTTACGAACTTCTTAGGACTTACGAAGTTTCAAGAATACGGCCCTAGAAGCTGCTAATAGCAGAGATGTACATGTAAACGTCAGGAAAGTGATAACATGACTATCAAGTGGGCATTAGGGCTAGGTACATTGTAACAATAGCTGGTCTGAGTGTCCTTGTGGAGAGTCAAAACCCCCAGTGATTGACCCATGGGGACGGACCGTCCGCATAAATTACTCTCGGACATTGCTGGAAACCAATCACACCTGCACAAAAGAGAATATGAAAATTCTGTATGTTCATGGTCAACTTTGCGATGAAAAGAGGTGTTTTTGAGTATGCCAATAGTCTGTTGTACTATAGGATTCATATCAGTTTACAATGTAACATGATTTTAGTTTACATTTGTAGCTTATCGCTGACCATAATCCTCAGGGGCTGATTCAAGGGGGGGCTCACCCGGCTTGCGCCCCTCTAGAATTGGAGATTTCTTTTTAATAAACATATATTTTGCATTATGGTTGGTTATAACAGTTGATATTGACAAAGCTTTAGACATGTATGTTTAAAGGCATCCTAGAAGGACATTACCTACAATTCTATATCATAAAAATGAAATACAATAATCACATAAATTATGAGGAAATTATTAAACTAAACTGAAAGTCTGGATCCACCCCTGATCCTGTAATTGTTCTTTTAACCCTCTCCTTGCTGGATTACAGGTACAGGCACTGCTCTTTGGGGCATCTCCGGTTGCCTTCAATATTGAGAGGGTTAAACCAACACCTTGGGATATCTTTCTATGTATAAGCATTTTTTTATCCAAGGTTGCCTATGTATAAATGAGGTGGTAGAAAGGTCAAACATGGCACTTGTTTTGTATTTAGTCCTCATGCACATGGATCGTATTTCAACATCTGCAGATCAATCTCGAAATAATTATAATTTAGCCAATTTTGACCAATGGTCATAAAACTGGGATTCCTTTAAGACCAATTAACAAAATTCCTTGATTACCGTACTTTTGATAGGAAACAGGTCACTTGTTGTGTCACTCTAAGGGATACTACATATACAGTATATATATAGCTTTAGGCAATATTTTGGCCCATATTTTTGTCATGTTGAGCTTAATATCTAAAAATATCATGTACACGCCTGGATACTGAATACTAACATCAGTCTTACAAAGGAAGATATCAAATTTCATGTAGAAACATCTAAAGTTTCATAAAGAACATTTTTATAAATATTGTGAATTCATTGCATGCTTGAGAAGTCTGAGCTGGTGTATGAGGGCAGTGTGAGGGTAGTGGGGATAGCGAGGGGGGTGGAGGTATCATATGATGCTGATATCGGTGAGATACACTCCGAGGGTCATACCCTCTTTGCATGGTACACTGGAAGAAAATCTGACCCATTGATTTTTATCATGAATTCCACAGTATTTAGGTCGACCGTCAAATTGTTTGATTTCATGCAATGGTGGTCAGCCTACCCTTGTTTAGGCTATCAGGACTTTTCTTTGTGTTCAAGAGGGAGAATTAGTATCAGGTTTTAACAGATTTTCACCTACTTGAGTCTCCTTTCATGTTTTTGAAAGTCTATAGGTAAACACGTAGTATGTATACTGCTCGAGAGAATACCTGTACAAGGAGGGCTGGGTTTCACATTCATTGTTATAAATAATTGTATATGATTAATTTTATATTTGATCAATATTTTAAAGTATGCACTAGCATAGCTATTGAAAAGTTTGAAATGTTGATCATTGAAATTTATTTTGATAACCACCAGTGCAAATTTCAAAGTACCGTAGTTAATGAAATGGAACCTTTTTCCAGCAATAGGCAACCTTGGATAAAAAAATGCTTATACATAGAAAGATATCCCAAGGTGTTGGTTTAACCCTCTCAATATTGAAGGCAACCGGAGATGCCCCAAAGAGCAGTGCCTGTACCTGTAATCCAGCAAGGAGAGGGTTAAAAGAACAATTACAGGATCAGGGGTGGATCCAGACTTTCAGTTTAGTTTAATAATTTCCTCATAATTTATGTGATTATTGTATTTATTTTAAATTGTGTTTATTTTAAATTTTATTAAGTAATTCAACAAAGAAGGAAATAAATCTTGAATAATTGAAAAATAATGAGACAATTCAATATTATTATAGACATTTTTAGTTCAATATGATTAGATCAGTGGGAATTAGTACGTAATAATGACAACGATTATCACCAATACTGGCCGTTTTCATCATTTTATTATTTTTTAATAGATAATTATGAATCATTTAAACTACCGGTATGATTGTTGAATATTTGATTTGCAGCCATACTCATTGTCCATGCTGGCTCCAATCATTAGATGTATTTTAGTTATTGTTACTGGTTATGTTTATGGTTATTTAAGTATACAAAATGTATATGGTTACTGTTTGTATAATGATTAATTGTATTATTGTATTATAATGTTTTTGTATTAACATGGTTACCATGCTTAAAAGGCGATTTGTGCTGACATACTGCAAATCCTTTCACATTGCGCTGGTTGAAGCATGATAGATACATGTAGTTCACAACACAAAGGTTGACATTATTCTATATATATACTGACAGGTTTTTTTTCTTCATGAAAAATACTAACGTAGACATTGCTACATGTCACAGGCTTTCCAATGCAGACAGTATTCATGTATAGTATTTCTTGTAATATTGGGGAGACCTTACATAAAATAAAGTACAATCATGTCTCGTATTCTGCCGGTCTGCTAACCAACTGCGGGGCTTTGTCTGCCTGTGAATTTTGACCATGTCTGTCTGGCGTAGTCTGATAATCGGAAACCCGAAGGTGGCCTTTTATGCGGGTCTGAATACTGTCATTTTGTCCACACGAGGGAAGCGGAGCGTGAAATTGTGGAAACCAATAAGGGGTATAAGCAGCACAATGCTTGACTGGCTGCAAAAAGATACTGTCTTCCACACAACTGGTTTGCTTACATATATTTAGTAATTGTGTAGAATTATAAAAGTGTATGGGAATGTGTACAAAGACTAACAGTAGGAATTTTCTTCCTTTTCACTTCTTTAGAATTTAATTAATTGATAAAATAAAAATGAATTATGAAGATTTAAATCCAATGGGTATGAGATTGTTGTACGGACATCTTTTGATTTTCAATTCTTGGAATTTAGAAACAACAAATTATTTTATTAATAAAATAACAAGAATTATTAATTTAAATCCAACATAATTTTATACCAATAAATCACAAACATGATAAATATTCTTCTTGAAGTATTTGTTACTTTATCTTCAAATCAACGAAACTTTGTCATCTCGATGCTTTTACATTTTTATTAACATTTTGCCTGCTGGTAAGAAACCAAAGTCTGTGTAGTTCAGTGAGTGTGATTACTTCCAGCAGTGGCAGGGTTAATTAATGTTTCTTGCTGGTTTACTTCAGCTGGTGTTAAAAGTTAGGTTTGGTCACTTGAAGCTCTCGCAGTGTTATTTCAAAGTTTGAAAGAAAATCCTCAAAGAATTTGTTGAAAAGGACATTTTTTTGGTCTCGTTTAAAAAGAAAATCAGCAGACGCTATCTTCCAGACGTAAACACGGCCATAGTTGAGAACACTGCTGATTGAAACTGTCAACAGTTTAAAATTTGTCAAAATTGAACCATTTTTTTTAAGATAACCTTTTTTGAATAATGCAGGATTTTGAGTTGCTCTATTGCGAAGCACAAATGTCTGCCACACTTTAGTAGCATATTCATCACATTCAAATCAATATTTCCCCATTTGTTATATAAAGAAGTAAAATAAGTTCATTGAATGTGAAATCATTAATATACCATTTCCAGCCATTGAAAACTTCCAGACTTTGGCCGCAGATTGTGAACAAAGCTTTTCTATTATGAGGCAGCTTCAAGTTGAATAAAACCCTTTTTTTTTCATTTGCTCCTCGAGTTTCCAATTTAAATTGACTTCTCCAGCCAACTAATGGTACTGGGTTTGTAACAATATGTGGGCATACAGCTATGACAGAGAGCCCGAGCCGAGTTATACGCAGTGCGTATAACGTCTCGCAATACTCAATCTCGTACTGATCTCGTACCTTGCTCAATGTGTCACATACCTTTTGTCACAGGGATTCTTTGTTTGGTGTGAATTACATGCTAGATTAAGCTATGCAAATTTTAGAGTCGATGCATTGATCATTATACAGACAGATATTTTCGGTTTTGATCCCATGAACATTATATCAGGATTAGTAACATTGCTGTTAGAGATCCTAGGGACTTACTATTTGATATGAGTTGTAGTCTTACGACTAGTACACGGTAGAACAAGCTGACAGCCTGCATTAGTACTAAACCATTGTAATGCTATTTTAAGAGACATATTTGCATTCAATGATTAAGTCTTAGTAAAATTATGTATGCTTATAAGCACAAAGATGACGCGAATTATTGACGATATTTAGATAAGAAAGCTTATAATCTTGTGTCGTGTAATTGCCTGTGGGTGAAATATTCCTGCTGCGAAATAAAGCATTAATTAATTCATTCATTGTTAATCTTGTCTTTGGAAAGAAAGCAATATTTACATATTTGGATCTGGATTCTAACATGATGCTTTAAGACTATGAGATCTAGGTTGTCACGTAAATATAATAGATCATGACAATGCTATGATTTACTACTTACCATGGTGAGATGTAAACATTTGGGAAGCCGCTACAGTATTTATTCGCTATATCTTATACCAGTCTGAAAATACATGACGTTATTACAGTCCTCTGATATGTACTGCATGTTGCACACATGTTGATATGCAAGACCATTTACATACATTTTCATTATTTTCCATATTACATATCAATAAATATACAATCATTTAAACATGCCAATTAGCACCTTTGAGTGGGGAATATACTAGTTTAACACACTCCCGATAAGCAGACCTTCTAGAATGACACAACCACTGAAAGCAGATACAATGTAAATATATGGAAACAGACAGGACAAAGGAGATATCCTTGTCTGAGTCCTGTCAGCTCTTTCCCTCATAGGGCTCCATTTTCGCCACTCATTTGAAGATATCTTCTGAATGTGTCATATTGAGAAGTTATTTGAAAAAATACTGGGTATTTTCCCTCGGACATCCAACACATGTTTTCTGTGATAGACTTTCAGCAAGGCGATATATCTGTTTGGCATATAATATGCACTAGAGGTCATATAACATTGCATCAGGATCCTATAAATTATGTGTAATTTTAAATATTTATGTAATCTTTCTGTAAATGTTATTTCTGTTTATTCTTGAAGCTAAACAGATTTGGGGTTTCCATTGTGTGAATTATCTTAAATGTATTGCATGGTCAGAAATGACTGATAGCATATCTATGCCTTTAATATTCAAACGTATTGATATTAGATTTCTACTTTGAAATTATACTAAATATTGTTATATGCCTATTAAATACCAAAAATAGTATGTTTTACTGTTAACCTATTACAATTACTTTGTACAGTATACTTATAGGCTTATATATTTAATAATCTTAATATGCATCTTTTAAATTTCATTTATTCATCACTACATTGCATCATGTATCCAACCAATTTAACTTATCTCTAACCCCAAACACAGCCTAAGCACGTATTATTTCCCAAGCGACATGATGTCCTCGTAATAGATTCTATCTAACGACGGATGATTTACCTACCTGTAGCTGTTACAGAGATGTCATATTAGATGACTCTATGCTAAGCTCTCATCCTGGTTGACTATTTCAGTCTTAACAGTGAATCATTGTACACTTAATACTCAGACATCGACCATCCATCTTCCTCAGCACTGAATAGAAAAGGTAATACGTTTTGATGTCGAGGCGATGATATAAGGAATGCCTAGGTGATAATTTAAGAAAGATTTTACCACCTTCTAAAGGTAACATATCTTGGTTAAAAGAGAGGCTTGAAGGTTGTTTTATTCTCTCTGACAAATCACCCTGACCTCTGTAGTATTGTGATAATCGGATAATTGAAATACTAGTAATAGGATAATCGGATAATGGGATAATCAGGTAATCTTTTCAAAAAGATAGGTATTAGTTCAGTGCAGACTACAGTGAATTCATTGTTGTGTCTGTCTGTGTATATGGCTATAATACTTCTCATAACAATAATAATAATAAGTCAATTATATAGCGCCTAGGATCTAGACTTGCTACTAGATACTCAATGGTGCTGAATATTATATCACTATATGTAAATTATGTAGCTACAATGTACCCTTAATGGTGACTCTGTATGTACTATATGGCTGCAATGCATTAGTAGTATTATAGTGTGAATACTGTCTCTAGTGTGTACATATGTGTCTACAATGTACCCTTCTTAATGGTGACTCTGTATGTACTATATGGCTGCAAATGCACTAGTAGTATTATAGTGTGGATATTGTCTCTAGTGTGTACATATGTGTCTACATTGTACTTTTAATTGTCACTCTGTATACGTACGTATATGTATGTACTTAGATGTATATGGCTTCAATGCACTAATAGTGTGAATAGTGTCACTATAGGTACATACACAGTTATGTTCCGCCTCCCTCCAGGCAAGTTTTGTTGAAGTGTTGGTCTTCATCTTAACTAGAGTTGACGTTGTATTACAGTTTGACATTTCACACGTTAAATGTTACACGTGAAAGTCGCTGTTCTGTGGACTGAACTGACAAGGACATTCATTATAACACTGGCACTTCAAGAACAATAGTGTTTAGGCTTGTCCAAGTGGAACCAGTGATACATTATTAATTGTCATTTTAATAAAGACGACAATGCATCAATTCCTACAGTATTAAATTCTTGCATCCTTTCTATCTTCTCATCAATTTTGCATTATTAATTGTCATTTTAATAAAGATGACAATGCATCAATTCCTACAGTATTAAATCCTTGCATCCTTTCTATCTTCTCATCAATTTTGCATCATTGTATGACTGTTTGATATTGTATCATTTGTCTATGAGCATATCCTTTGTGTTTGCATAACTTGTACTTCTATAATAATAATAATTATTAATATTATTATTATTATTATTATTATTTATTAATAATAATAATAATAATAATATGAACATTTATTTGGCGCCAAACTACACCATTAAGGTACACTCATATAGTACTTACATGAGGCCAAAACTGGAATAGAAAGCATACAAAGGTGGAAGTTTACGAGATAACCGTTACATCTTTTTATATCCTTTGTTGTATCTCATTGGATCTCACACATATCTCATTGCATTTCTTTGTATCATTTGTTGATCTCTTGTTGTATTATGTGTATCTCAACGTATCCTTTGTTTATCATCTCTTCTATTTTTATCCACTCTAAACTAATTCTTTGATCATTTTCAAAGAAATATTCCACATTATTATTTCAAATACATTCATTCATTCATTGCATTTCAATACATTATTGATTCTAATCTTGTGAACGGCCTTTTTTGTATGCAGACCCACATTTTTTTCATTTTTATATTTTATAACAGGAATTTTATTTCAATGACAAAGATCTCATTCAGGGGATTTCAAAGCAACACATGCACTACTGGTTGTTAAAGGGGCGAAATTATTATATTACTTGAATGTGCTGGGGAATCAACAAAACCTCTGTATGATCAGTACAGACACCAGATGGTATGTGAGATCTGGAAATGTCATCTCACCCAACCATCTGGTAACGTCTTTAATGTTACTCTAGATGCTGCAGTCAGTTACAGCCTTTGTGGGATGTAGAGACTCCCTAGCTCTCCCTGTACTGTCTCTCCCTGTCTCTCTCTGGCTCTCTGGGTCTCTCTCGCTCTATCTGATGCAAGTACTGATAAGCCACAAACAGATCTTAGAGATGAAAACATCATGAAAGAATGGAATATTATTGTTTGCAAGTATAAACATGGAATGAGAAAGATACAAAGTAACTGCGATAATTGACAGATTACGTTTGTTTTTCTAACTTGATATGATGACATTTTGTATGTCTTTCGTATTTATTTTTGAGATTACGCATATAATAATGGAATGATTTTTATTGACACTGTATTATTATCATATTAATGTGAATATAAATTGAAATTGATAGGGATATATTTATGGTAATTGTTTTCAATGTCGTTGATAGGTACTGTTATATATGTTAATCATCATTGTGAAAGAAAAAAAACCCAGAAATATAGCTTCAAAAGATGACATGTTAAAAGGCTTATCTTATTTTACAATAAATCTAAATATTGGATTCTTGGTCTTCTTAAGAAAGGTTCTTTTTATGAAGCTGGTTTTGTTGATGTATCTTGAATGCAAGTCGACCTTTGTTAAGGCAATCATATCCACACCCCACCCAGTATATTACAGAGTCGTGTTGATGTCTGCCAGGTGAGGTCTGCCATACATGAACCGGTCATTGTATCCCTGTAGAAACACAGCTAGCATCCCATCTTCAGACCTGGTATTGACTCTGTATGTACACAGTGCACACTGTCACAACACTGCACTTCCTTAGAAACAGATATACCTGTGTATCAGATATTAATATGAGTGTGGAGTGTGTTTGTGTGTGTGTGAGAGAGAGAGAGAGAGATAGGGGGGGGAGAGAGGGAGTGAGTGAGGGGAGAGGATAGAGAGTGAGGGAGGGGAGAGTAGAGAGAGAGGGAAGATTGAGGGGAGAGAGAGGGAGCGGGGAGAGGGAGAGCTATGAGAGAGATAAAGTACAGTTTTAAATAACATAAGAATAATGTTTGAGATAAATACATGTAGACTTCATAATGGTGGCCATTTTGAATTAAGTTTTTAAAAACATGCCCAAGACTGCCAGAGTAGCATCACTCGGATTCTCATGTTAGACATGTTGAAGATGTTAGAACACCAATAAAACTGACTTGAAGCCAACACCAGGTTCGGCGGTTGGCTGCCGGACTATAATGTGTGTTTAGACATTGACCTTCGGATAGCCTGAACGACATTTACGGGTCAAAGGTTAATTTGTGGATTTGTGCAGCTAAATCATGTTTGTCTGGGACGCCTCCAAGGTCAGTCGGCGTCAAAAACAGACATCTACTTCCTGTCCTGCGCAGTGCTGCCATCACATGCTACATTATTTTATAATTATCAATATGTCAGACACGGTCACGATTGAGATAAATGCCTGTGTGTCAATACATCAGACTGACTACTAAGGCTATGCTGTCCGCTTTCTTTAATTAAATCCTATACGTCGAATTCCAACTGTCACGTGGTGTCTGGCGGAGTAGAAACACCAATCAGAGGCTACGTTATTAAAGAGACACGTGACGTATTGGTACTTAAATGTTTAGCTAGTACAATGCAATAATAATCGTAGAAAAGATATGCATAGACAATTATTTTATCATTTTTAAACTTTCAATGACATTATGAGATTTGAGAATGTCGCCACGTAATCAAACCGCACTACTGTAGGTAACACATCTTGTTAGCTAATGTGAAAAGCTAATGCATCTGTAAATCGTACACAACTGTTATTTCGAAATTGTTGCACAATTCATCCACCCAAGCATTGCGCTAGAGTATAAATAAATACAAATCCCATTTCATATAATAAAGAAATCATGGACATCGACATTAAAAAACAGAACGCGAACTTTGAAGTCTCTTTCAAGAAACTATAGATTTACATCATCGTCTATCTCAGATGTCATCAATGTCATTACATAATATTACTAAGGTACATGTTATAGTAAAGTATATCTATTTTCTGTGGACGTGTATGCAGTTTGTGAATTGTAAAGTGCTGGAACTGTTCCTATGTATGAGTCATTCTCAAAAGATGCCACTTTTTGGAGCGTGAAAAAAATAAAAATAACTATTGAAATTCAGAACTTTAA